>CP092866.1:83174873-83292047 GCA_030710605.1 Cordylochernes scorpioides | reverse complement strand
ATGAAATTTTTAAAGTCATTGATGTTGAAATTGTAAGAAAATTTATTTTTGTGAAGATATTTTCTGATTGCTAAAATGTTAATTTTTTAATTTGTATTTTGGCTGAATCAATTTCTTTGAAATGCATCATTTAAGTTTTTAATTTTACTTATAAAATTGTCTAATTTGTTGTTAATTCTGTAGAATCTTAAAAAATTTTCAAAATATATACCTTTTTTGGGTGGATCGTAATAATTACTATCTATTAAAACATAAATCTTCTTTATTGAAGGTACAAAATTAATGAAAATTAATTTCTATAATAAATCTATAAACTCATATGCCTAAACCTCTCCACATATACACTCTCTCACCTCTCTCTCAAAGAAATATATACGTATATATTTTGAAAATAGAGCAATCCATAGATAAATCTTTAATTAAAAAGGCATATATTGGATCAAAAAAAAAAAGGTGGTTGACACACTTTAAAATGTTATAACACCTTGATAAAGGTCGGCGTTCAGCCAGCTGAAATATTGGTAAAATAAATAATTTTTTGATCCAATATATGCCTTTTTAATTAAAAATACGTATATATATACACTCAACACCACAGAATAAATTAAGTCACAGATTTCTTTCAATCATAGAATGAAAATTGATATTTTAAATAAATAACATCAACAAATCTCCCCTTCAAATTTTCAATTTTCATTTTTCGAAAATAACTCCACCACTTATGCAGTTCTTAAGCTTGACAGCATCCACAGTCTTGGTGAGATGGTCCGTTTCATTTATTCTGAGGGGATATGCAAAACTTCAATTTCTTCATCTTCCACAATTTTTCTAATGAAGTGGCACTTTCTATTCAAGTACTTCGTACTTGCTTTCATATTTTTTGACTTAATCATTGAAATGGCATTCTGGCTGTCACAATAAACAGTAATCTGATCTTTCAAATTAATCTTCATTTCTCTAATGATGTTACGGGTCCATATTAATTCTTTAATTCCTTCAGATAAGGCTTCTAATTCACTCTCTGCGGTTGACAAGGCAACAGTTCTTTGTTTATTACTCTTCCAATTAAGTAAATTGTTTCCCATTTTTATAATAAAACCAGAATACGATCTTGCATCAGCTGTTCTGTCCCAACTCGCATCAGTATAAGTCACAATACTTGAATCTCCCCTAGAGTAAATCAATTCATAGTTCATAGTTACCTTTAAATATCTTAATATTTTATTCAATCCATTCATGTGTATCTCTCTAGGATCTTTATTGAATCTACTCATATTGCTTATTGCATAACATATGTCCGGTCTTGTTCTAGTTGCTATGTAAATCAACTTTCCAACAATGTCTTGATAGTAATTTTGATCAATCGATTTACTATTTTCAAATAAATAATAATTTGTAGAAATGCATAACGGAGTTTTCGAAGGATTACAATCATGCAACTTATAGGCTTCCAATATTTCTTCTATATATTTATTTTAATTTATAAAAATGCTATCATCCCTATATTCAAATTCCATTCCATGAAATATTTTTGCAGCTCCTAAATCCGTGATATCAATATCTCTTTTTTATTTTTCCCATATATTTTCCTCATAATCATCACCAGATCCTATACTAAGTATATCATCCACATGAATTCCCAGATATAAGAAATGACTTTCAAAATTGCTATAATATAAACATGGATCAATCGCAAATTGTTTCATTCCAGCATTGGTTAATAATTCATCTAGTTTCTTATTCCACATTCTACTTGCTTGTTTTAGGCCATAAATACTCTTCATCAGATAACAAATCTTATTGTTTCCTTTTTCGAATCCTGGAGGTTGAAGCATAAATATTTCCTTTTCTAAATCACCATATAAAAAGGCTGTTTGAACTTCCTTTTGTTGAGGAATAACATTTTTAGGAATAAGCATAAAAAGACTAAGAGGAGCTTCTTTCAAAATTTTATTCTGCATTTTGAAAGAAGCTCCTCTTAGTCTTTTTATGCTTATTCCTTTAACCAAATTTTAAGAGTTTTTATCGTTTAATAACATTTTTAATTGCTGCTATTTTTATTAGAATTCTTAAGGTCTCAGGTCTTATAGTTGGAGAATAAATTTATTGGTAATCACTACCTTGTTTTTGATCATATCCTGTAGCTACTAGCCTCGTTTTAAGTTTTTAATTGATCCATCATTATTTTTCTTAATTGAAAAAATCCATTTACTTTTGATTGATTTTTTATCTTTAGGCTTATCTTTTGATTTCCAAACTTTTAACTTAGTAATCCTTTGCATCTCATCTTCCATTGATTTAATCCATTGTTCTCTATTATCAGAATTCAGTGGCTTCTTGGTAATCTTTCGGACATTTAATTTCATATGTTCTTTCAGAAACATTTTCCTTATCCTTCATTAGTCGTAATCTTTCAGATCTCCTCACTCCTCTTTTTATAAGTTCTTCTTCCTCAGTTTCTCTCAAAGGAAGATCTCGTTCTTTTCTCATTTCTCTCGTCATTCCTGGTTATGGTCCTCTTCTACGTGGAGTAATTATTTAATCAGGGGGTATTTCTTCTATTTCATTCAAATCTACATCATTATCATCTTGAGGAATATGTCCATCATCGATGTTAAAGTTTTCTACTTGGTCTTCTCTATTATAAACATCACCACCAGAGTCTTCATTCCCGTGAGAAATCAAATTTGGGTCTTCTCTACCAAAAAGGAAAAGTTCATTTTCATCGTGATTCCTTCCACTATTATTCATTCAATAATATCCTAGTTTAGATTCTTTAAATTTTTCATCTGATACTTCATGAATTTCATCTATTTCTGGTAAATATATTCTATAACCTTTTCTTATCATACTGTATCCCATCATAATCCCTTTATGAGCTTTCGGTTACATCTTCTGTTATTTTGCTTATTATATAATTTATTAGAAATAGTATAAAAACATTTATTTTAAACAAAATAAAATATATCAGAACTTATAAAATAAAATAAGTTTATTTACCTTCTTTAAAAATATTTACATAAAAGCAATTTAACAAAACAAATTTAATCCAAAAATTAAACAATCAAAATTTACAAATCTCTCGACAGAAAGTGTTTACTCTAATCCTAGTCAAAACCCAATAAATAAATATATACACAATTTAATTATTTTTATACGTCTGCGTAACTCTAAGTCCATTTACATCAACTCCCCCTTTTTAAAGATAGCAACACTTATTAAGGTACATATCTATCCGGTGGTCTCCTCTCTCGTAGTGGATATCTCCGGGAAGGTGTAGATTCAGCCGGTGGTCCAGGTGTAGATTCTGCTACTATTGTAGCAGGAGTCAAGGGACTTGACGTCTGAGGCTTTGGGTAGCTAATTCCTTCTTCTGATGACGAAACATCCTTTCTCTCCATACTTCTCCTCAAATAGTTAGTGTGTACTTTCTTTTCAATTCCATCAGTTTTTATCATACAGCTGTTGCTTCCTACTATTCTCTTTACAACCCCAAACATCCATTTCGGCTTTCCTCTTTCCATCCATCTGTATCTTACTCTATCATTTATTTTGTAGCTATTGCTATGATTTTTATTTTTAAATCTCCCTACTCTTACTGATTTCTTGCTCAACATGGAAATCTTCGTTCTAATCTCGCAATTTAAAAATATTCCAGCAGGGGATTTTTCCGTTCTAGTCAAAGGACTCAATCTATATGCATACAATGCCTTTATCAAAGCAAACTCAAGGGGTAATTCTCTTTCCTCCGAAATAATTCTTCTCATAGCTTTTTTTTTATCTATCTAACAGACACTTCCGCTAGTCCGTTGCTCTCTGGATGGTAGGCGGGGCTAAACATCGCATATATGCCGTTTCTTTCTAAAAAAGTCTTCATTTCATAACTTCTAAACGGGGGACCCATTATCCATTACCCCCACCTCCGGGATACCATATCTCGCAAAACATTCTCTCAAAAAGTATATGCAGAATCCCGCCGATGTATTTGGAACCATTTGACATTTTATCCAATTAGAATGCGCATCCACTAATATCAAAAAGGTTTTTCCCGCAAAATAGAAATAGTCAAGATGAATCCTCTGCCAAACTTTGTTTGGTGGAGTCCACTCAGTAAATTCCTGGTTTGGCAGCTTTGATGTGTTTTCCATACAAATGCTACAGCTTTTAGACAATTTTTCAATTTGCTCATCCATTCCTGGCCAATAGACAGAACTTCTGGCCAGAGTCTTCATTTTATTTATTCCAATATGATTTTCATGAATGATATTCAAAGGAATTAAGGAATCGGGGATTATCATTCTATTTCCGAAAAATAGGCAATTTCTTACTATTGTTATCTCGTTTTTAATTCTAAGATAAGGTTCTATATCTACATCTGAGTCAATATTATACTTATCATACTTGATTAATTTATATAGTTTTCTAAGAGTTGGATCTTCTTGGGTTTTGTCCGATACCAAGACGTAATCTAATATTGAATTTTCTATTAATAATATTTCTCCCATTTCCTCTTCCTTCTCCCCTTTTTCAGGATTTGGAATTCTTGAAAGAAATTCTGCAAGAGGTATTTTAGTTCCCTTAGTATATTTAATTTCAAAATTAAAATTTGATATTGAGAGTGACCATCTATGTAATCTATTTGCCACTAAGGCTGGAAATTATTTTTATCGCCAAAAATATCTAGTAATGGTTTGTGATCTGTATTAATAGTAAATTTTATTCCGTAAAGAAATTGTTTTAGCCTATTTAAGGTAAAGAATATAGATAAACCTTCTTTTTCTATCTGGGAATATTTCTTTTCTGTGTCATTTAGTGTTCTAGAAACAAAAGTAATTGGTTTCTCAATGCCGTTAACAATATGGGAAATATATCCTCCTATACCATAGTTCGATGCATCACAAGTAACATAAAGAGGTAAATCTTGCGAATAATGCGTCAAACAAGTTTTTGTATTAATCAAATTTTTACATTTTTTGAAAGCCTGATCATGTTCTTTTTTCCATTTCCAATTATAACTTCTTTTCAATAAAGAGAATAAAGCATTTGCATGTATGGATAAATTTTTAACGAGTTTACTGCAAAATGACAACATGCCCAAGAAAGATTTCAATTCTGAAATGTTACTCGGTTTAGGACATTTTTATACTGTTCAATTTATCCTCAAGGGGATAGATTCCATTTTTATTTATTTTATGTCCCAAATAATTGATTTCATCAACAAACAAAAAAAAACAGAGATATTTCTTTATTAATTGAAAACTTAAAATTAGATAATTTATTCATGACTGTCTCAATATCTGAATTATGCTCATTTACATCAGACGATGCTATAAGAATATCGTCTAAATATATTATTACATTTTTAAGACCGTAAAAAATATTGTCCATAGTTCTTTGGAAAATAGTCGCTCCGGATTTGATACCGAAGGGCAGCCTTTTATATTTAAAAAGGCCTTTATGGGTAGAAATAACTGTCAATTTTTGAGATTCCTCGTCTAGAAGTATCTGATGGTATGCGCTTGAAAGATCAATTTTACTAAATATACTTTTACCAAAAAAAAAAAAAAAAGAATGTAAAACATTATCGATGTTCGGTATCGGATATTTAACATCTTCGATAAATGGATTTAAGGTTCTCTTAAAGTCTGCACAAATTCTAATTTTGCCGTTTTTCTTAGGGAGCATACGAACGGTGAAGCTATTGGGCTATCCACTACATTTTCAATAATATCATTATTCAATGAAAATAATAGTTCTTCTTCAATTAAAATCCTAATAGCAAAGGGAGCAGGTCTAAATTTATAAAATTTTGGCGCAAAATTATTTTTTACATTAATGTGTACGGAAATATCTTTTATTGGCAAGACTATATTTCTGAAAAGTTTAAAATATTTATTAAAAATTAAATTAGTATTAAAATTATTATTTTGTTGGTCATTAATTTGTACCATATCAAAAAATACTATCCAGTCTTTTCCTATGAGAAATTTATTATTTTTAATATCTGTTGCTATTAAGTTAAAATGGCCTATTTTATTTTTAAATCTTACCTCTACTTTACATTCTCCAATAGAGGAAATGCCCTTTCCTTGATAATCAGTTAAATAACATTTAGACGGAAACAATTTAATATGTTCAAAATATTTTTAAAAAATATCTTTTGACATAGTTGGTAAAGCCGCACCAGTGTCAATTTTTGCTAAGAATTTCATGTCGAAGACATACAAAATACTCTCAAATTCATTAGTCAGATATTCTATATTATTGATGGATTCATCATTCTTTCTTGGAAATGATTCTCCGTGGGCAGACGCTTCACTAGATATTCCTCTCTTTCTTGGTTGAAAATATCCATTCTTAGATTTTGAATGACATACAGTTGATATATGTCCCAATTATTTACAAGAATAGCAGAAAGAATTAAAAAAAAAAAACATTTGTCCGAATGATGATTAATCTTTCCATAATGTTTGCACTTAGAATGTAATTTGTTTATTTCTTTAGTTTCAGCATAATACTTCAATTTCAGCACATTACAATCTACCGTTTCTATTGTGGTAGCCATATTTACTGCCATATTAAAAGTGAGCTCAGGCTCTTGCAGTAATCTTTTCAAAATAACTTGACTAGAAACTCCTGAAATGAACTTATCCCTTAGGTGTTCTTCAAAATTTAAGCCAAAGTTACACCTATTAGCCTGTTTTTAATTTAAGGACACAATCTTCTATTTTTTCGCCATGTTCCTGAACCAATTGGCTGAATTCATATCTTTCAAAAATGATATTTAGCTTCGGTGTAAAATGAGCAATTAAAACACTCACAATTTCTTCGAATTATAATGCACAAACATCTCTAGGTGCGATCAATTCTTTTAGAATACTATAAGTATTCGCTCCAACAGACATAATAAAAAAGGGAACAATCTTCTTACCTTCGATTTCATTCACAAAGATGTACTGTTTGAATCGTTGAATATAATTTTCAAAAGGTTCTTCTTTCATTATATATGGTTCGAACGAAATCCTCGTCGCCATTGTTATTTTGCTTATTAAATAATTTATTAGAAATAGTATAAACACATTTATTTTGAACAAAATAAAATATATCAGAACTTATAAAATAAAATAAGTTTATTTACCTTCATTAAAAATATTTACATAAAAGCAATTTAACAAAACAAATTTAATCCAAAAATTAAACAATCAAAATTTACAAATCTCTCGACAGAAAGTGTTTACTCTAGTCCTAGTCAAAACCCAAAAAATAAATATATACAAAATTTAATTATTTTTATACGTCTGCGTAATTCTAAGTCCATTTACATCATCTTCTTTCTCTTTTCTTTCCTTATATGAACATAAGCTTCGCTTCCGAACCTTTTTAAGTAAACAATGTTTGGTTTCCATCCCTTGTATATCTCAAAAGGAGTTGTATTCATCTCTTTAATTTTAATTCTGTTATTTATATGAACAGCTACTTTAACCCTTTTACTCCAAAATTTTATAGGTAATTTAGAATCGATTAACATGGTTCTATTAAATATTTCGGCTTTTCCATTACTTTCAGGAGTATAGGCTGTGGTGAATTCTTTTTTGATACCTTTACTAGATAACCATCGCTTCAAATAATTTGAAACATACTCTCCTCCATTATCATTTCGAATTCTCTTTAATTTCTTTACAGTCTGTCTTTCTTCTTGTATAATCAAATTTATTATGGAATCTGCAGTTTCAGATTTGTTTGCAATTGGTATAACGAGAAAGTAAAATTACTATAATCATCAACAATAGTGATGAAATATTTATATCCAAAATAATTATTCAAAGGTCCAACTATGTCGGTATGCCATAGATCTAAAATATTTTCAGATTGTTTATATTGAATACTTTTGTAAGATTTTCTATGTATTTTTCTCCTAATGTATACAAGATTCACAATTCCCTTTGATATTATGTAATTTTTTCAATCCTAATACCGTTGAATCATCATACATTTCTTCCAATTTCTGAAAATTAACATGAGCAAGTCTTTGATGCCATAGCATATCATCTACTTCTGCTTTTCTTACAAATTCCATGATTAGGATTCCTTCATCTTCAAATTTATCTCCTAATATTTTTGCTTCATATAAAATCTCACCATTTTTGTCTATTACTTCAGCTTTATTTTTACTAAATAATACATTTAAATCATGATCTACAATTTTTGAAACTGATAACAGATTTTCTCTTAAATTTGGCACGTGTAAAACATTTTCAACTTTTAAGAATCTTTCATTTACATTCGACTTCATTCTTATTGATCCATTTCCCATAGATTTCATTATTGCACCTTTTTCAGCTGTCGCTATATTTCTTTCTTCCACTTCATATTGTATAAATTGTTTCCTGTTACTGACCATATGACTAGAGACTCCTAAATCCATAGTCCATCTAATTTTGTCTTCCTTTTGATCTTCCTCTTCGTAATTGTCTTAATTTGTTTCTATCACACGATTTGTAGCTTCACTCTAATTTTTCTTGTTTATTACTCTTTTAGGCCTATTATAATTATATCTTGCATGCTCTTCACTTCTATTATTTTTACATATTGCCGATTTATGCCCGAATCCTCCACAACTAAAACATTTTATCTTGTTTCTACATTCCTTAGAAATATGACCCATCCTTCCACAGTTATAGCACTTAATATTAGGATTTCTTCTTTCCGTCCAGCCTTCTCTAGCTTTTGATGCAATTTCTATTTGCCGTTTTTCTTCTTTCCTATATTTTAATTTTTCTTCAGTTTCCTTCAGGATTTGTCTTACTGTGTTCATATTCTTTTCTTTATCAGATTTGATCATTTTTACGTCAAAATCAAATTATATTCTTAAACCTTCTAAAGCAAAACAGATCAATTCTCTATCTTTTATTTCATCTCCTGCTTGAATGCTTCTGCTCTTTATAATCACTGCTCTATTCAAGTAGTCATCAACTGTTTCATCTTGTTTCATCTTCAATTGATATAATTATATTCTATTTTTAATTTGCAAGTCTTCATTCTTAGATGCCATTTCTTCCTTAATGCTATACCATAATCGTTTAGCACTTATTTCGCTCGAGTATTTTAGAACTTGAGTGTCATTCATTGTTCGGTTCATCACATTTCTAGCAATTGCATTGTCGTCATCCCAGTCTTCCCAGATTTTCAATTTTTGTTCGAAATTTCCATCTTTGGTTTCTTAAGGCTTTTCTATTTCTTTTCCTTCTATAATTCGTCTCCATAATTTCAATCCTCTTAATTCACTTTCAATTCTGTTAGCCCAGATCAGATAGTTATTATCTGACAACTTTTTTATTTGAGAAAATTAATAAAATTTTGCATCTTTGCTTTTCTTAAAACTTATTCAATCAATCTTGATTTGCATCAATTTTAAGCAACCGCTCTCTGCTACCATTTGTTGGGTGGATCGTAATAATTACTATATATTAAAACATAAATCTTCTTTATTGAAGGTACAAAAGTAATGAAAATTATTTCTATAATAAATCTATAAACTCATATGCCTAAACCTCTCCACATATACTTTCTCTCAAAGAAATATTACCCGTACCCGGCTTCGCCCGGGTTTTACCCGAGTAAAGGTTTGTCTAACGAATCTCTTGATAAAGTGAACATTTTTTCCCGGTCCCTTGAAAAATACTCGATAAGTTGAATAAAATCAATATTAATTGCTTCCCTCGGTAATTGGAAGTTAAAGGAATAGTATATTTCCTTGGAATTGTATCATTATTCTTGTCTCAAATGAATTGCCGTGTCATCCTGAATTTTGTCTTTCCTAATTTTCTACATTACAAAATCATCGTATCATCATGATAATATTTAGAGCAGATTGTTGAATTATAACAGATAAATTAGAATATTTATCTTGATTATTTTAAAGCGAAAAATTATTTCAAAAATTTTATTTGCTAGAAACCTTCCCAGTACTATACTAAATAACTTCCCAAAGTTTCATGGCGTTCCAATGAGTGGTTTGGTCAGGCATAAAGGACAAATAGACACACACACACATATACATTCATTTATATATATATAGATATACACTCAACACCACAGAATAAATTAAGTCACAGATTAATTCAATCATAGAATGAAAATTGATATTTTAAATAAATAACATTAATACCTTTTGTGCAAATCTATATCTCTATATATAAAAGTCAATTTCTGCCTGTCTGTCTGTTTCGCGATAAACTCAAAAACTACTGAACCAATTGGTACCAAATTTTGCATGTCGCTTTTTATAAACCTGAGGAAAATTTTCGGCTACATTTTGCTTAGTATTTTTGGCTATTTCTTTTTTTTTCATTTGAAGAACCTTTTTTTACGCGGAGTAAATACGAGGCTTACGCGGAGTAAATACGAGGGAAAGTAACAACACGAGGCCAATTAAGCGACCAATGAGCGTTCTGCATTTCTTTTCAAGTTGCTTGCGTACTTTTTTTTTAAATATATTTTTATACGAGTGTCACTTTTTTTTACAAAAGTATTGAGGGAGAAATTTATATTACTAAGTTAAGGTAAGTTCAAACAATGCGAAATTTCACACATTTAAAAAAAAAACTTTACAAAATTAGCGTTACTGTATGTAAACAATGGCTTTCTTATTTTTTTATTAATTTTTGTTCTGGCCTTTGTGTTATTTTTTTTTACAGTCAATATGATATAATTCTTAAAATTAAACAAACAATAGTCAATATGCAAAAAATACAGTAGTGAAAATTTAATATGAATTACTGTCTCATTTAAGAGCCAAAACATGTGTTTGTCTAAAATTTATATTTCTACGTTAAGGTACGTTCACACAATGCAATTAAAAAAAAAAACTTTACAAAATTAGCGTTACTGTATGTAAACTATGGCTTTCTTATTTTTTATTAATTTTTGTTCTGGCCTTTTTTTTTACAGTCAATATGATATAATTCTTAAAATTAAACAAACAATAGTCAATATGCAAAAAATACAGTAGTGAAAATTTAATATGAATTACTGTCTCATTTAACAGCCAAAACATGTGTTTGTCTATAATCCATATACCCTTTGGTTTTTATCAGCCTAAAATATTAACATGGCTATTTTGGCATTCGTTTTTTTTTTTTTTAGTATTATTATTTTTTTCTGACATGTTGATAGGGCACTACATTTTACAAAGTTACGGTTAGTAAACAATGCAGATTTGACAATATTTACAAACTTTTATTACTGTATATAAACAATGGGCTTATGTTTTTTAATTGTTGTAATGGCCTTTGTTTTGATATTATTTAAAAAAAATCATATGTTTCATTGATAGTTTAAAATTTAGTCTGTTGTTGTCATTTATTTTATTTGCTTGCCATTTCTGTATATTTTGTTTGTGGTAGTTCTATTATGCTGCTTTATTTTTGTCTGCGCAGATATTAGGCTAGGGAAAAAAATAGTTGAGCATTCTAAAGATTGACCTGTTTGACATGTTTTGCCATTAGTTTTTTTAGCCTTATTTTTTTTCTTCTGAAATGTTGAGAGAGAAATTTGTTTTAGTTACCAGTTATGGTTAGTGAACAATGTAGTTTTGATATTTACAAACTTAAAAATTTCTACTAGATAATCAGTTTTGTTCTGTAACTTATTCTGATACTTTGGATTTGTTTTGGGTCTGCACTGTTTTCCTTAAAAGCTTTTTTTTTAATATATATACAAAAATATTTTTGGTACTGATTGTGCTATTTCTGTTTTTTTGGACATATTTTCAAATTGAATCATCCCATTTGTTATGCCTCACAAAAGATCTGCAATTGGAGTAAGAACTCCTGCAGCTCGACGCATGGCTGCCCGAGCTGCTAGAGGCCAAAGTAGCCGCACATTGGAGAATCCCCAACAGTCTCAAGCCCGCCTCCAAGGTCAGTCCCTCAAAATTGCTGGCATTGACTTGGAGCAACCCTGTTTCTCGCATGGGAAATTGTATGTTGCCTGCTCTAGAGTTGGCTCAGGAAGAAATCTTTATGTTTTTTGCTCAAGAAAGTAAGACTTCAAATTTTGTGTATTCTTCTGTGTTGTCATGAATATTTTTTTTAATGCCATTTTAGTCTTTTTTTTGTTGTTGTTGTTTGAGTTGTATATTATTTTCATAATTCTTTCTATATACGTATATATTTGTATATATTTGAAAGGTAAAATCTCTAGAATTAGAATATTCGAGGACAGTTGCAGATTATTATGATTTATATTAATATTAGTTTTTTTTTAATTATTTTTCAGAAAAACATCTACGAATGTTTGACTGGGGTCTGAAAACATTAGATTACAGGCTGCTGGCTAGGCTTGGTCAATCACGGTCACTTTTCTCAAGCCATTTCAATCCTTATCCCTTTTTACCCAAAGAGTGTAATAGACCTACAGAGGATGCACCACTATATATAAGAGTTAACACGCTGGGGCGGGAACCTCGGAGGTTGGGTGGAAAATCTGCCAACTATTTGAAATATGTATTACTTCGGTGTTGCTATTCTATGGCTCAAATACTATTTATTAGTAATGTTCTTTCAGTATGAAGGAAATTGCACTCGGGGGAATTCCCGGGCGAAGCCGGGTCATTCGTCTAGTATATATATAAATGAATGTCTGTGTGTGTGTGTTCTCTATAGATTCAAAAACCATACATCCAATCGCCGTGAAATTTTGGGATATTATTAGGTATATCCCCGGAAAGGGTTTCGAAAAATAATTTCTTGAATATCTTGAATATCCTTAGTTATTTGCAGATTTGTAGCTTTAACTCGCAAGCAGCGCCACCTTGCGACGGAGATAGGCTTAGGTCTGCCCCACCCCCTGTCGAGAGAATGTAATCGTCCGGCCGCCGGCCGGATGGACAGTCCAAGTACCCACCGACCAATCAGAGGGGTCAAGATGTCCTGGCGCGCGGGGGCAGAGTTGGTGACACAGCTATGCCAAGTAGACAAGAAAAAAAAGCCTCGCGGGGGCTTGTCCAAGATGACCTCCGGGAACTTCGTCCATCTACTTATATATTTGCCTTATTCTGTCTGTTTGACTGGTTGTCTGTTTGTCTGAAGCTCACGGATAGAATGCGCGCCCATTGGCTGCCAGCGAATACGTGGCCTCCCTGCCCCCCTCTAGACAACCCTGTTATCAGCTGTGCGATACATACACCTGTCTATAGCGGCCACTCTAGACAACCCTGTTATCAGCTGAGTGATACATCCACCTGTCTATACAGACCACCCTGCCATAGCGGTCACCCTAGGCAACCCTGTTATCTGCTGTGTGATACATCCACCTGTCTATACAGACCACCCTGTCATAGCGGTCACCCTAGGCAACCCTGTTATCAGCTGTGTGATACATCCACCTGTCTATACAGACCACCCTGTCATAGCGGTCACCCTAGGCAACCCTGTTATCAGTTGTGTGATACATCCACCTGTCTATACAGACCACCCTGTCATAGCGGTCACCCTAGGCAACCCTGTTATCAGCTGTGTGATACATCCACCTGTCTATACAGACCACCCTGTCATAGCGGTCACCCTAGGCAACCCTGTTATCAGCTATGTGATACATCCACCTGTCTATACAGACCACCCTGCCATAGCGGTCACCCTAGGCAACCCTGTTATAAGCTGATTGATACATCCACCTGTCTATACAGACCACCCTGTCATAGCGGTCACCCTAGGCAACCCTGTTCACTCTGTCATAGCGGTCACCCTAGGCAACCCTGTTATCTGCTGTGTGATACATCCACCTTTCTATACAGACCACCCTGTCATAGCGGTCATCCTAGGCAACCCTGTTATCAGCTGTGTGATACATCCACCTGTCTATACAGACCACCCTGTCATAGCGGTCACCCTAGGCAACCCTGTTATCAGCTGTGTGATACATCCACCTGTCTATACAGACCACCCTGTCATTGCGGTCACCCTAGGCAACCCTGTTATCAGCTGTGTGATACATCCACCTGTCTATACAGACCACCTGTCATAGCGGTCACCCTAGGCAACCCTGTTATAGGCTGAGTGATACATCCACCTGTCTATACAGACCACCCTGTCATAGCGGTCACCCTAGGCAACCCTGTTATCAGCTGTGTGATACATCCACCTGTCTATACAGACCACCCTGTCATAGCGGTCACCCTAGGCAACCCTGTTATCAGCTGAGTGATACATCCACCTGTCTATACAGACCACCCTGTCATAGCGGTCACCCTAGGCAACCCTGTTATCAGCTGAGTGATACATCCACCTGTCTATACAGACCACCCTGTCATAGCGGTCACCCTAGGCAACCCTGTTATCAGCTGTGTGATACATCCACCTTTCTATACAGACCACCCTGTCATAGCGGTCATCCTAGGCAACCCTGTTATCAGCTGTGTGATACATCCACCTGTCTATACAGACCACCCTGTCATAGAGGTCACCCTAGGCAACCCTGTTATCAGCTGAGTGATACATCCACCTGTCTATACAGACCACCCTGTCATTGCGGTCACCCTAGGCAACCCTGTTATCAGCTGTGTGATACATCCACCTGTCTATACAGACCACCTGTCATAGCGGTCACCCTAGGCAACCCTGTTATAGGCTGAGTGATACATCCACCTGTCTATACAGACCACCCTGTCATAGCGGTCATCCTAGGCAACCCTGTTATCAGCTGTGTGATACATCCACCTGTCTATACAGACCACCCTGTCATAGAGGTCACCCTAGGCAACCCTGTTATCAGCTGAGTGATACATCCACCTGTCTATACAGACCACCCTGTCATAGCGGTCACCCTAGGCAACCCTGTTATCAGCTGTGTGATACATCCACCTGTCTATACAGACCACCCTGTCATAGCGGTCACCCTAGGCAACCCTGTTCACCCTGTCATAGCGGTCACCCTAGGCAACCCTGTTATCTGCTGTGTGATACATCCACCTGTCTATACAGACCACCCTGTCATAGCGGTCACCTTAGGCAACCCTGTTATCAACTGTGTGATACATCCACCTGTCTATACAGACCACCCTGTCATAGCGGTCACCCTAGGCAACCCTGTTATCAGCTGAGTGATACATCCACCTGTCTATACAGACCACCCTGTCATAGCGGTCACCCTAGGCAACCCTGTTATCAGCTGTGTGATACATCCACCTGTCTATACAGACCACCCTGTCATAGCGGTCACCCTAGGCAACCCTGTTATCAGCTGAGTGATACATCCACCTGTCTATACAGACCACCCTGTCATAGCGGTCACCCTAGGCAACCCTGTTATCAGCTGTGTGATACATCCACCTGTCTATACAGACCACCCTGTCATAGCGGTCACCCTAGGCAACCCTGTTATCAGCTGTGTGATACATTCACCTGTCTATACAGACCACCCTGTCATAGCAGTCACCCTAGGCAACCCTGTTATCAGCTGTGTGATACATCCACCTGTCTATACAGACCACCCTGTCATAGCGGTCACCCTAGTCAACCCTGTTCACCCTGTCATAGCGGTCACCCTAGGCAACCCTGTTATCTGCTGTGTGATACATCCACCTGTCTATACAGACCACCCTGTCATAGCGGTCACCCTAGGCAACCCTGTTATCAGCTGTGTGATACATCCACCTGTCTATACAGACCACCCTGTCATAGCGGTCACCCTAGGCAACCCTGTTATCAGCTGAGTGATACATCCACCTGTCTATACAGACCACCCTGTCATAGCGGTCACCCTAGGCAACCCTGTTATCAGCTGTGTGATACATCCACCTGTCTATACAGACCACCCTGTCATAGCGGTCACCCTAGGCAACCCTGTTATCAGCTGAGTGATACATCCACCTGTCTATACAGACCACCCTGTCATAGCGGTCACCCTAAGCAACCCTGTTATCAGCTGTGTGATACATCCACCTGTCTATACAGACCACCCTGTCATAGCGGTCACCCTAGGCAACCCTGTTCACCCTGTCATAGCGGTCACCCTAGGCAACCCTGTTATCTGCTGTGTGATACATCCACCTGTCTATACAGACCACCCTGTCATAGCGGTCACCTTAGGCAACCCTGTTATCAACTGTGTGATACATCCACCTGTCTATACAGACCACCCTGTCATAGCGGTCACCCTAGGCAACCCTGTTATCAGCTGAGTGATACATCCACCTGTCTATACAGACCACCCTGTCATAGCGGTCACCCTAGGCAATCCTGTTATCAGCTGTGTGATACATCCACCTGTCTATACAGACCACCCTGTCATAGCGGTCACCCTAGGCAACCCTGTTATCAGCTGAGTGATACATCCACCTGTCTATACAGACCACCCTGTCATAGCGGTCACCCTAGGCAACCCTGTTATCAGTTGTGTGATACATCCACCTGTCTATACAGACCACCCTGTCATAGCGGTCACCCTAGGCAACCCTGTTATCAGCTGTGTGATACATTCACCTGTCTATACAGACCACCCTGTCATAGCAGTCACCCTAGGCAACCCTGTTATCAGCTGTGTGATACATCCACCTGTCTATACAGACCACCCTGTCATAGCGGTCACCCTAGTCAACCCTGTTCACCCTGTCATAGCGGTCACCCTAGGCAACCCTGTTATCTGCTGTGTGATACATCCACCTGTCTATACAGACCACCCTGTCATAGCGGTCACCCTAGGCAACCCTGTTATCAGCTGTGTGATACATCCACCTGTCTATACAGACCACCCTGTCATAGCGGTCACCTTAGGCAACCCTGTTATCAGCTGAGTGATACATCCACCTGTCTATACAGACCACCCTGTCATAGCGGTCACCCTAGGCAACCCTGTTATCAGCTGTGTGATACATCCACCTGTCTATACAGACCACCCTGTCATAGCGGTCACCCTAGGCAACCCTGTTATCAGCTGAGTGATACATCCACCTGTCTATACAGACCACCCTGTCATAGCGGTCACCCTAAGCAACCCTGTTATCAGCTGTGTGATACATCCACCTGTCTATACAGACCACCCTGTCATAGCGGTCACCCTAGGCAACCCTGTTATCAGCTGTGTGATACATTCACCTGTCTATACAGACCACCCTGTCATAGCGGTCACCTTAGGCAACCCTGTTATCAGCTGAGTGATACATCCACCTGTCTATACAGATCACCCTGTCATAGCGGTCACCCTAGGCAACCCTGTTATCAGCTGTGTGATACATCCACCTGTCTATACAGACCACCCTGTCATAGCGGTCACCCTAGGCAACACTGTTATCAGCTGAGTGATACATCCACCTGTCTATACAGACCACCCTGTCATATCGGTCACCCTAGGCAACCCTGTTATCAGCTGTGTGATACATCCACCTGTCTATACAGACCACCCTGTCATAACGGTCACCCTAGGCAACCCTGTTATCTGCTGTGTGATACATACACCTGTCTATACAGACCACCCTGTCATAGCGGTCACCCTAGGCAACCCTGTTATCAACTGTGTGATACATCCACCTGTCTATACAGACCACCCTGTCATAGCGGTCACCCTAGGTAACCCTGTTATCAGCTGAGTGATACATCCCCCTGTCTATACAGACCACCCTGTCATAGCGGTCACCCTTGGCAACCCTGTTTTCAGCTGAGTGATACATCCACCTGTCTATACAGACCACCCTGTCATAGCGGTCACCCTAGGCAACCCTGTTATCAGCTGTGTGATACATCCACCTGTCTATACAGACCACCCTGTCATAGCGGTCACTCTAGGCAACCCTGTTATCAGCTGAGTGATACATCCACCTGTCTATACAGACCACCCTGTCATAGCGGTCACCCTAGGCAACCCTGTTCATCCTGTCATAGCGGTCACCCTAGGCAACCCTGTTATCTGCTGTGTGATACATCCACCTGTCTATACAGACCACCCTGTCATAGCGGTCACCCTAGGCAACCCTGTTATCAGCTGTGTGATACATCCACCTGTCTAAACAGACCACCCTGTCATAGCGGTCACCCTAGGTAACCCTGTTATCAGCTGAGTGATACATCCACCTGTCTAAACAGACCACCCTGTCATAGCGGTCACCCTAGGCAACCCTGTTCATCCTGTCATAGCGGTCACCCTAGGCAACCCTGTTATCTGCTGTGTGATACATCCACCTGTCTATACAGACCACCCTGTCATAGCGGTCACCCTAGGCAACCCTGTTATCAGCTGTGTGATACATCCACCTGTCTAAACAGACCACCCTGTCATAGCGGTCACCCTAGGCAACCCTGTTATCAGCTGAGTGATACATCCACCTGTCTATACAGACCACCCTGTCATAGCGGTCACCCTAGGCAACCCTGTTATCTGCTGTGTGATACATCCACCTGTCTATACAGACCACCCTGTCATAGCGATCACCCTAGGCAACCCTGTTCATCCTGTCATAGCGGTCACCCTAGGCAACCCTGTTATCTGCTGTGTGATACATCCACCTGTCTCTACAGACCACCCTGTCATAGCGGTCACCCTAGGCAACCCTGTTATCAGCTGTGTGATACATCCACCTGTCTATACAGACCACCCTGTCATAGCGGTCACCCTAGGCAACCCTGTTATCAGCTGTGTGATACATCCACCTGTCTATACAGACCACCCTGTCATAGTGGTCACCCTAGGCAACCCTGTTATCAGCTGAGTGATACATCCACCTGTCTATACAGACCACCCTGTCATAGAGGTCACCCTAGGCAACCCTGTTATCAGCTGAGTGATACATCCACCTGTCTATACAGACCACCCTGTCATAGCGGTCACCCTAGGCAACCCTGTTATCAGCTGTGTGATACATCCACCTGTCTATACAGACCACCTTGTCATAGCGGTCACCCTAGGCAACCCTGTTCACCCTGTCATAGCGGTCACCCTAGGCAACCCTGTTATCTGCTGTGTGATACATCCACCTGTCTATACAGACCACCCTGTCATAGCGGTCACCCTAGGCAACCCTGTTATCAGCTGTGTGATACATCCACCTGTCTATACAGACCACCCTGTCATAGCGGTCACCCTAGGCAACCCTGTTATCAGCTGAGTGATACATCCACCTGTCTATACAGACCACCCTGTCATAGCGGTCACCCTAGGCAACCCTGTTATCAGCTGTGTGATACATCCACCTGTCTATACAGACCACCCTGTCATAGCGGTCACCCTAGGCAACCCTGTTATCAGCTGAGTGATACATCCACCTGTCTATACAGACCACCCTGTCAAAGCGGTCACCCTAAGCAACCCTGTTATCAGCTGTGATACATCCACCTGTCTATACAGACCACCCTGTCATAGCGGTCACCCTAGGCAACCCTGTTATCAGCTGAGTGATACATCCACCTGTCTATACAGACCACCCTGTCAAAGCGGTCACCCTAAGCAACCCTGTTATCAGCTGTGTGATACATCCACCTGTCTATACAGACCACCCTGTCATAGCGGTCATCCTAGGCAACCCTGTTATCAGCTGTGTGATACATTCACCTGTCTATACAGACCACCCTTTCATAGCGGTCACCTTAGGCAACCCTGTTATCAGCTGAGTGATACATCCACCTGTCTATACAGATCACCCTGTCATAGCGGTCACCCTAGGCAACCCTGTTATCAGCTGTGTGATACATCCACCTGTCTATACAGACCACCCTGTCATAGCGGTCACCCTAGGCAACACTGTTATCAGCTGAGTGATACATCCACCTGTCTATACAGACCACCCTGTCATATCGGTCACCCTAGGCAACCCTGTTATCAGCTGTGTGATACATCCACCTGTCTATACAGACCACCCTGTCATAGCGGTCACCCTAGGCAACCCTGTTATCTGCTGTGTGATACATACACCTGTCTATACAGACCACCCTGTCATAGCGGTCACCCTAGGCAACCCTGTTATCAGCTGTGTGATACATCCACCTGTCTATACAGACCACCCTGTCATAGCGGTCACCCTAGGTAACCCTGTTATCAGCTGAGTGATACATCCACCTGTCTATACAGACCACCCTGTCATAGCGGTCACCCTTGGCAACCCTGTTTTCAGCTGAGTGATACATCCACCTGTCTATACAGACCACCCTGTCATAGCGGTCACCCTAGGCAACCCTGTTATCAGCTGTGTGATACATCCACCTGTCTATACAGACCACCCTGTCATAGCGGTCACCCTAGGCAACCCTGTTATCAGCTGAGTGATACATCCACCTGTCTATACAGACCACCCTGTCATAGCGGTCACCCTAGGCAACCCTGTTCATCCTGTCATAGCGGTCACACTAGGCAACCCTGTTATCTGCTGTGTGATACATCCACCTGTCTATACAGACCACCCTGTCATAGCGGTCACCCTAGGCAACCCTGTTATCAGCTGTGTGATACATCCACCTGTCTATACAGACCACCCTGTCATAGCGGTCACCCTAGGTAACCCTGTTATCAGCTGAGTGATACATCCACCTGACTATACAGACCACCCTGTCATAGCGGTCACCCTAGGCAACCCTGTTATCAGCTGAGTGATACATCCACCTGTCTATACAGACCAGCCTGTCATAGAGGTCACCCTAGGCAACCCTGTTATCAGCTGTGTGATACATCCACCTGTCTATACAGACCACCCTGTCATAGCGGTCACCCTAGGCAACCCTGTTATCTGCTGTGTGATACATCCACCTGTCTATACAGACCACCCTGTCATAGCGGTCACCCTAGGCAACCCTGTTCATCCTGTCATAGCGGTCACCCTAGGCAACCCTGTTATCTGCTGTGTGATACATCCACCTGTCTATACAGACCACCCTGTCATAGCGGTCACCCTAGGCAACCCTGTTATCAGCTGTGTGATACATCCACCTGTCTATACAGACCACCCTGTCATAGCGGTCACCCTAGGCAACCCTGTTATCTGCTGAGTGATACATCCACCTGTCTATACAGACCACCCTGTCATAGCGGTCACCCTAGGCAACCCTGTTATCAGCTGTGTGATACATCCACCTGTCTATACAGACCACCCTGTCATAGCGGTCACCCTAGGCAACCCTGTTATCTGCTGTGTGATACATCCACCTGTCTATACAGACCACCCTGTCATAGCGGTCACCCTAGGCAACCCTGTTAACAGCAGTGTGATACATACTCCTGTCTATACAGACCACCCTGCCTATAGCGACCACTCTAGACAACCCTGCTATCAGCTGCCTGTCTATACAGACCACCCTGTCTATAGCGGTCACCTTAGGCAACCCTCTTATCATCAGTGTGTTACATTCACCTGTCTATACAGACCACCCTGTCTATAGCGGTCACCTTAGGCATCCCTGTTATCAGCAGTGTGATACATCCACCTGTCTATACAGATCACCCTGTCAATAGCGACCACCCAAGACAACGTTTTTAAAATATATTCGCACTCGGGTAAACCCTGGGCGTTGCCCGGGCCTTTCGTCTAGTCTTCCATAAACGACCATGATTTTATTCAACTTATCGAGTATTTTTCAAGGGACCGGGAAAAAATGTTCACTAGATAAAACGATGATTTTGTAATGTAGAAAATTAGGAAAGCCAAAATTCAGAATTACACGGCACACAGGGACTGGGGAAAAATGATCACTTTATCGAAGAATCAAATATACGAGTTTCAAATTATCAAAATATATCTATTATTTTTTTATAAGTTATAGAGAATTGTTTTAACAAATGTTCGTTTAACAAACCTTTACGATGATTTTGTAATGTAGAAAATTAGGAAAGCCAAAATTCAGAATGACACGGCACACAGGGACCGGGAAAAAATGATCACTTTATCGAAGAATCAAATATACGAGTTTCAAATTATCAAAATATATCTATTATTTTCGAGTATTTTTCAAAGGACCGGGAAAAAATGTTTACTCGATAAAACGATGATTTTGTAATGTAAAAAAATTAGGAAAGCCAAAATTCAGAATGACACGGCACACAGGGACCGGGGAAAAATGATCACTTTATCGAGAGATTCAAATTTACGAGTTTCAAATTATCAATATATATCTATTATTTTTTTATAAGTTTATAGAGAATTGTTTTAACAAATGTTCGTTAGACAAACCTTTACTCGGGTAAAACCCGGGCAAAGCCGGGTACATCCACTAGTATTTGATATATTTGAATCTTGTCTATTATATTTAATAATGTTGAAATCGAAATTTGATCTTTTGTCATATACTTCTATAACTTTTTCTTTTAGATTTATGTATAAATCGAGGAAGTTGATTTTTGATTAAATTTGATTTTTTCATTTTTTTTTTAGATTTAGATACGGAGGATAGATTTTTTCTATTAATTTTGAAAAACTGTTATTATTGAATATAAGAATGTCATCTACGTATCGGAAAAACCACCAGTTAACTTAGTTAAGAGAAAAGGATTCCCTCTCATACCAAAATAACAGGAGGTTGGCCAATAATGGACTCGATGACGTACCCATAGGTACACCTTGTTTTTGATTGTAAATTTAATTTTTAATTTGGATATAATTGATTTCAAGGAATGTTTCTAAAAGTAATTTTGCTTTATTGTAGTTAATTACAATAGTTTTTGTTACCATTGTGAATTAAGGGGATATTGAAAGTCTTGTCAATTAACAATTCTGAAAATAGATTAATAATTTCGAGTTTAAGATCCTCTAACTCCAGTTTAGAAAAGAGGTCTTCAAAATCAAAAGTATAAACTGATTTGAGTTTGGGAAGGTTTATGTTAATAAAATTTAATACGTTTTTATTGGAGTCAATAAAATTGTATTTTTCTTTATTGCGGATCTGTTTTGTTAAGAATTTTAAAGTTGAAGCTAATTGAAGGTCTGAATTGTTCAAATTAGAATTTATTCCAGATGTTATGGTGCTGAATTTGAGAGGAATTTTGTGAATTTTGGGTATTATGTAAATATAAGGTATAATAGGGGTGGTGTTTTTTTTTGCAATAGATATTTAAAGTTTTTTCTTTAACCTCTAATTCCTTTTTAATTTGAATCGGGGTTATATTTGATATGCTGTATTTATCGGTGTTGTCCATTTCTTGCATAATTGAGTCGTGATATAGATTTATGCAAATGATTGCGTAATTGTTGGAACATTTATCAATTGGAGTAATAATGTACTCTTCTTGAATGATTTTGATGTTTTCTTTTAATTATCCAATGTTTGAGGGGGGTATTTCTGCAATTTTCAGTGTATTGTGGTAATAATCCTTGACATGTTTCAAAATTTCAAATTTCCAATTAAGGAAAGTAAATTCGGGGATCTTGAACTTTAGGCTTGTTTTATTAATAAGAGGATCAAGTTCTTGGATGATTGAATTAACCGTGTTGTTGTAATTTTGTTTAATTGGCGGTATACATTTATATCCGTTGTTGAGCAAGACTTGTATTTCTTCATTTAAGAATGTGAAGTCAATGGTTAGGATGTGACCTCTAAATTTATGTTGGTCACTTATATTATTGCACTTACAATTAATACGATTAAAGTTGTTTAAAGTTTTTATGAAGGTATTATAGTTGCATACCATACTTCCTAGATTTTTGTTGTATTTGAATGTGGTTTTAAAATTTAAGCTTTGTACTGGGAATAAATATTTGATATCAGTGTTGTTGAATATATATCATTAAATTTGATATGTTCAAATATTTTGTTTGTAAATTTTATGACGATGTTAACAGAATTACTGTTATCAATTTTCTTAAATTTATAGTGATATAATGAGGTATCCTGTCGACTTAAGCTATGGTGTTAGATCCTGTCGACTCTCGCTATACTGTCTTGACCGAGTGTCTCTCGCTGTTTGTGGTAACCGAGAGGGGTAAACCTGTAGTATCTGAGAGGGACAGTCAGGGCATGGAGAGTTTTCCAGTACCTCTCTGCACCTTGGGAGACCTTTAACAGTTCTCACAGAGTACAGGCAGTCGTGGTCGATGCAGAGTGGAAAGCTTGGGAATGTCCATACACAAAAAAACGAAGACACAGATGCACTAGGAAAGTTCCATGAACAGATAAAAGTTGAGCTAGGAGCGATAGATGGAGATGAAAGAGTTCTTACTGGTCTACATGGTGGATGAGATGAACCTTGGTGACAACCGACGAGGGCTCCCGCTGATGGTAAATTGACTATCAAGTGATTGTTTTTTCGGCAAGAGCGTAGGTCTTATATATCTTTGCCGAGAGAGGAAGTATCTAATTTAAGCGAATGCAACAAGAGCGTGGATCAGGGGCAAAATTGGACACTGGCGCCGCCCTGTGACATGCGATCTTTAGGATTTCTACATCTCGATTTTAGACGTTTTTTGGACTTCTTTTTAAATCTCTTGCTTCAGCTCAACTCTTAATCAATTAAAGAGTTTATTTATTCATCCTCAGTTTGTACAAAGTACATTACATATGATGATGTAATAACACATGTCAATAATGCGTATAATCATTTACAGATGTGTTTCTATTATACATCATAAAATCTTGTTATAAGTATTATACAATAAAAGGTTGTTGGTTTAAATTACTATATATATATATGAAAAAACAATAGAAAAAAAGAAATATAAGTGGGTCAGGTTTTGATATTAAAAATAAAGAAGGCATCTCCTGACCACGAGCACATGTGCTTTTTAGATAGCAGAGCGCCATCTAGTGGAGCAAAAATAAACTAAAGGTTTTTTAGCTTGCTCCGTGATATTTAGCCAACCCAATTTCTTGGTAAATCAACAAAAGCCATCCACGAACGCGTTTCGCGCTGTTGGCGCTCGTCAGCGTGGAGTAGGCTGTAGTAGATTTTTGGTCCCAATATCACGGAGCAAGCTAAATAAACGTTTAGTTTATTTTTGCTCCACTAGATGACGCTCTGCCATTTAAAATCACATGTGCTTGTGGTCAAGAGATGCCTTCTTTATTTTTAATATCAACACCTGACCCACTTATCTTTTATTTTTCTTTTGTTTTTTCATGTGTTTAGCGTCTTTACGCAAATTTGGCCTTAAATACCCATTTCTTGATTTTACAAGAAATTAAGTGGGCCAAATATCACGGACCAGCAAAATATAGGTTTATTTTATTTTTGCTCCACTAGATGACGCTCTGCCATCTAAAAAGCACATGTGCTCGTGGTCAGCAGATGCCTTCTTTATTTTTAATATACCGGAGGTGTGTTCAAAAAGTATCGCGACCTTTGAATTTTCGCGGGTTACGTATATTCGATAATCGATATTTTTGTGGCTTTATGTTGGTACTCATGTCTCTCACTTATGCCGACAAGCTCGGCCATTTTGAATGTTCACTTAATTGTTGACAGCTGCTTTGCTTGCAGGTGTTTTGGATCGTCTTCGATTTTTACCTATTAAAAAAAATGGATCAAAGAACCCGTATCAAATTTTGTGTGAAAAACGAAATTAAGTGCGCGGATGCATTCCGAATGTTGAATGTAGCATACGGAGAAGCTACCTTGGACCGATGCAACGTTTATCGGAGGTACAAAATGTCTCAGAAAGCCGAGAAGATGTGAACGACAAAGAGCGTGCCGGACGCCCAAGCACTTCAACAACAGACGAAAAAATTAATGAAGTCGATAAAATGATATTGGCCAATCGTCGAATCACCGTTAGAGAAGTTGCTGAGGACCTAAACATATCGATTGGCTCGTGCCATTCGATTTTTATCAGTGATTTGGGCATGAGACCAATTTATTATCCTATACTTATAATAATTTTAACTAATTTGTGCTCAAATTATAACTTTTC
The DNA here is from genome assembly GCA_030710605.1 of Cordylochernes scorpioides. Lineage (NCBI taxonomy): Eukaryota > Metazoa > Arthropoda > Arachnida > Pseudoscorpiones > Chernetidae > Cordylochernes > Cordylochernes scorpioides. The sequence continues at coordinate 83,266,234 of CP092866.1, read as the reverse complement.
ATTTTATAATAGGTTTGTTAGGTCATCATTCATGTTATTTTATTTCCCCCAAACAAACCTTCATCACCGGGGGCACATTCTATCGTATATTTTAAACTGTATAATAATGACACTTTCTATTTACTACCACCCGATGTTTTGTATATAAACTATTTGTATTTTAAACCCCTTTTTGTATATAAACTAAAATTGGTGACGTCTAAATAAAAATCCAAAGAGCGGTCAGCTGGGGACAGCTGGGGAGAGAGGAGGGAAATGGCAACGCCCAGCCAATGTGGGGCCCCCAGGGACTCTATATAGACAACCCCTGTAAACAGGACAGATTTTGGCAGAGGGTTAGCAGCAGTATGTTCTAGAGGGTTGCCATCAACATACAGTTCTGTCTCACACAGTCACTTGCTCTCCATGCCTCGGGGATAAGCATCCAAATTTGTATCATAGCCTCTACCTCTGTCCCGTGGGCTGTCCCCGACTACTCTCTGTGCTAACATCTAGCCCTGCCTCTGCTTCTTGTTGTCCGAATGTGGGAAGAACATCAACACTCGCCTCACGTACATGACAGCCAGTTCATCCATACGTCGCCACATTGCAACAATTTTACAGAAAGTCGACAGGATAACTGAAGACAGAAGCAATGCAGAAGATGACAGCGGCACCGGTGGTCAACGGCACATTCGTGTGGATGCTCCTTCTACTTGTCCTCCACCTTGACAATCCAGTGGACCATCTCAAAGACGCCATGCGAGGACTAGCTGTACTTCGCATCGAGCAGCTCATCATCGCCCCCATCGACATCTCCTGCGCCACGAACATCTTCCTCTATCGGCTCGAACAGACAGACAAGATTCATCGAGAAGTCATGGCATTGCCCCGCCAACCAGCATCGACGATGTCCCATGGCAACCATCGCAAAAAGGATCACCAGGCCTCATCGCAAGCAACTCCACAAGACCCATCCAAGACAACATCCATCTGGTAGGAGAATTTTCTCTACAGAACTTTCTTAAAGTAACACTATTTCCGTTTTTTCCGCTCTGAATTAACTACTCATTCGATATCATATTTATAGAAATAACATTATTATTATAAATCCATCTAGTTCATTATTTTAACTGCCCTATTACTATTTCAATGAAAACAAATTTAGATGTTTATAAAACATTTTAACCTTAATCAATTATATTATTCATTATTATTATTTTGTGTTTCATTTAACCATTCATTAGCAATGCCGTCAACCATCAACAACTATTTTTTTTCTTCAAATCGTAAAACACATTATATATCGTAAACATATTATAACTTCAACCATCTTTCTCGTCATTTTAAAACTTTTAATATATTGACAACGTCAGTAATATTTTTTAATTGTTAAGATATTTTTGAATTTATATATTTTATCTATTTCGTTTTTCTAATTTTATCGTTGAGGTCTTCTAACCTCCCCTGCCCATACCTTCTCATGCATTGCCACAAGGGCTTCCTGTTCGCCAAACATTTTTTTTTTTTTCATTGATTGATCCAACTGAGAAATCCTTCCTCGCTATATCATTCCCACTAGTGAGTTCAGGATACCTAGCTAGATTATTTTTCTCATCACCCGGCTCATCATACCAATCATCATTCTTTCTTTTTTTTATTACCATTCAAGTCGGGTGAAATAATCGTTGGCAACAGAATAACCCTTGCAACTACCTTCCCTTTCTTCATTCCTCAAGCTCATATATTCCCCTCAAGAGAATATTGCTCGCCAGAAATCTTTTTTACCCGGTTCATCATTTTTATCATTTTATAATTTTTATCTTTTTTTTTCATCATACAAGCCGGGTACCATCATTATTGGCAGCAGTACATCTCTTGCGTTTATCTTCCCCTTTCCACATTCTTCAACCTACATAACTCTCCCTGCTAGTCTGACTAATGATGCAAACGTAATATCTTGAACTTTCTGTTAATGAAAACAGCACCTCACCAACACAAGTTCGTACTGCATTGCAGAACTCATTAAGCTATGTCTTTGTAGGAACATACTCAGACATCCCATATACTCTTATCAACCCTCTGCGTCAACTTATAATCTTAGTTCAACTTAAAAGCTTTATGCTTTTCTTTTAGTTATTTTTTCATTCAATATGTTCTCTTTTTTTCTATAAGTTAATTACTTTTACGGCATTTCTAATTTTATTTTGCATATTTTCTCAATTTTATCATTTATTCTTATGTATTTTCTTTCATCATATTCTATATCTTATTGAGACGGCATCATTATTGTCCTATTTATTATCCTATACTTATAATAATTTTAACTAATTTGTGCTCAAATTATTTCTTTTGATTTTATAATAGGTTTGTTAGGTCATCATTCATGTTATTTTATTTCCCCCAAACAAACCTTCATCACCGGGGGCACATTCTATCGTATATTTTAAATTGTATAATAATGACACTTTCTATTTATTACCACCCGATGTTTTGTATATACACTATTTGTATTTTAAACCCCTTTTTGTAAATAAACTAAAATTGGTGACGTCTGAATAAAAATCCAAAGAGCGGTCAGCTGGGGACAGCTGGGGAGAGAGGAGGAAAATGGCAACGCCCAGCCCATGTGGGGCCCCCAGGGACTCTTTATAGACAACCCTTGTAAACAGGTCAGATTTTGGCAAAGGGTTAGCAGCAGTATGTTCTAGAGGGTGGCCATCGACATACGGCTTCTGTCTCACACAGTCATTCGCTCTCCATGTCTCGGGGATAAGCATCCAAGTTTGTGTCATGGCCTCTACCTCTGTCCCGTGGGCTGTCCCCGACCACTCTCTGTGCTAACATCTAGCCCTGCCTCTGCTTCTTGTTGTCCGCGTGTGGGAAGAACATCAACACTCGCCTCATGTAAACGACTGCCAGTTCATCCATACGTCGCCACACATGGCAACAATATTACATATATGTTATGATTAATTTGTTTGTTGTTAGATAAAGGGTTGATAAGACAAAGGATCGATAAGATAAAGGGTTGAAGGTACAATTGTGATAAAAAAATAATTATTTACTGTCAAGTAGCTTTTATTTTCAATTACTTGAGGAAATATTACACTTTAGTTAATTTAACATTATAAATATTTATAATGTTAATCCTATATAAGTGATTCAAAAAGATTGATATGTTAATTACGCATATTTACAACAAAACTGAAAGTCATTCTAAAAACGATGATAACCAAAAGTAAAATAATCAATGAATAAATATAAAATATAGAAATATTTGAGTTTTTAGATTATATAATATTTCCCCCGTGTGAAAAATATTTTTAAAATATTAAATTTTAAAATAAAATTGGTAATTAAAAAATAATTTATTAAACGAAATCAATAAATCTATAGAAATAATTAAAAATGAAACAATAAAAATCACTATCCAATTTTTTTCAAAATAAACAAAAGAAAGTTTGTTTACAAATAATTTATTTTTTGTGAAATTATAATAAAGGAAAATATAAAAGAGCTATTAATGATCGATTTATATGAAAAATGTATATGAAGCAACAAAGATATTTAAAATTGAGTAAATATGTCATTATGCTAGTTACAAAATATCAAAAGGCAGTAGTAATGTTATATTTATACGAATAATAGTTTGAAATGAGTTGTTTATGATATATTAACATTTAAATGTAGGTGATATAATATATAAAGGTATTTATTAATAATGGTTGAGTAATGAAATGCTAATAGAGAGATGTAATGTAGTGACATTAAGTTATTTGTGAAGGCTTAAGAATTGGTGCTGATATTTGTTCTTTATTGTCCATGTCCAAAATATGGCCTTCCTGTAAAAAACATGGTTTATCATCAATATCTATTAACTTTGTGTTAAAATTTTGGTTTACTATCAAGTCATTTTCTATGTTACTGCTATAGTGAAGTAGTAAATCTGCTTCTGGGCAAAATAATTTAGGCTTATTAGAGTGTATAATTTCTGTTTGTTTTCTTTGGGGTAAATTGGCCTTATTAATTTCATATGTGACTGGATAAAGTTGTTTTAAAAAGGTAAATGGGCCTATATATCTTTGTGTTAATTTACCAGTGTTTGGATAAATGAAGGTTTTTACTAACACCTGATCTCCTTCTTTAAAAATGGGTTCTGGGTGTTTAATATCATAAGGTTGTTTGCTGTGTTCATGGGATTTTATGGTTCTTTCAATGGCTAATTTTCTTGCCTTTTTTATTGGTGTATGTGTTTTTGTTTTATGTTCTATATACTGTGGTTGTATTCCATAGTATAAGAATTTAGGTGTAAAGCCAGTTGTGGTATGTACGAGGTGTGTTCAAAAGGTATCGCGACTTTTGTGTTTTTTTCAAAAATTATTTATTTATTCATGAATACCTATTTTGTCCCCTTCAAAGTAATCCCCATGAGATATTATACACTTGTGCCAACGGTTTTTCCAATCTTCGAAGCACTTCAAAAAATATATTTTTTAAAAATCTTTTCAGCTTCTCCTTCGGTGCCGTCTTTATCTCGTCAAGCGTAGCGTAACGTCGTCCTCTCATGGTCCTCTTCAGTTTAGGGAACAAGAAAAAAGTCACAGGGGGTCAGATCTGGGGAATACGGTGGCTGCGGCATCATTAGTGTGTTGTTTTTGGCCAAAAAGTCGCGCAAAACCAACGATGTATGAGCAGGGGCGTTATCGTGGTGCAAAAGCCAATTTTTGTTCTTACACAAATCCGGACGTTTCTGGCGGATTGCTTCTCGAAAATTGCGCATAACTTCCAGGTAATATTCCTTATTGACCGTTCTACCCTGTGGCAAGAACTCATGATGCACCACGCCCCTGCAATCGAAGAAAACTGTCAGCAAAACTTTCACATTTGACCGAACTTGGCGCGCTTTTTTCGGTTTTGGTTCATGCGGCAGCTTCCATTGAGATGATTGAGCTTTGGTTTCCACGTCATAACCATAACCCACGCTTCGTCACCAGTTATGACCCTCTGGAGCAAATTTGGGTCGTCGCGCACAGAGTCCAACATCTCATTAGCAATGTTCATGCGATGCTGTTTTTGGTCACAATTGAGCAATTTTGGTACGAATTTCGCGGCGACCCGTCTCATGCCCAAATCACTTATAAAAATCGAATGGTACGAGCCAATCGATATCTTTAGGTCCTCAGCAACTTTTCTAACGGTGATTCGACGATTGGCCAATATCATTTTCTCTACTTCATTAATTTTTTCGTCTGTTGTTGAAGTGCTCGGGCGACCGGCACGCTCTTCGACGTTCACATCTTCTCGGCCTTCTGAGAACATTTTGTACTACCGATAAACGTTGCTTCGGTCCAAGGTAGCTTCTCCGTATGCCACAGTCAACATTCGGAATGCATCCGCGCACTTAATTTCGTTTTTCACAAAATATTTGATACAGGTTCTTTGATCCATTTTTTTTAATAGGTAAAAATCGAAGACGATCCAAAACACCTGCAAGCAAAGCAGCTGTCAACAATTAAGTGAACATTCAAAATGGCCGAGCTTGTCGGCATAAGTGAGAGACATGAGTACCAACATAAAGCTACAAAAAGATCGAAATTCGAATATACATAACCCGCGAAAATTCAAAAGTCGCGGTACTTTTTGATCACACCTCGTATTGTTTCATTATAGCTTTCAGTAATTTTAGGAATATATTTTGTCCAAGGAATTTTCAAATTAGCATTATATTCACATCTTAACCTATTAATGATAGTGGAATTTAGTCTTTCTACTTTTGCATTTGTTTCTGGGTGATGGGCACTGGTGAGTAGAGAAATTCTAAAAATGTTTAAATTTATTGCTGAGAGAAAAGCTGCATTTCTGTCAGTTATTAATATTTCAGGTTTATTAATTTGGAATTAATTTCTTAGACAAGATATATAAAAATCAGTTGATACAGAATTTGTGGGAAAAGCCCAAAGGAATCTACTATGGTGATCTACTATCATATGGATACTGTTTCTTGTTGTCCCATAATTATGTAACCCGCACAATGTATCTAGAGAAAAAATGTGATTTGGGTGTGTAGCTATTGGCATCTGTTGTAGTGGTCCATAAACAATTCTGTTATCGCTAGATTTATTAAACTGGCAAGTTTCACAATGTTTGGTGTAATTAGAAATATCCCTAATCATATATGGCCAATAATAGTGTGGAGAAATTATTTTAGTCATTTGAGTTGTTCCAACATGTCCATGATTTGTATGCACTTTGTTTAATAATTTGTGCCTTAGTGTCTGTGGTACATAAATTCTTTAAAACCCCTTTTTATTAATCATATGAACACCATTTTGAATTTTAATTACAGCACTACTAATTTGTTCTGTTGATTGGTGTTCTTTTAACTCATTATATGTTAGGTAAAATGAGACAGGTGCTCTTGACAGCATGTCTGCTTCTATATTATTTAATCCTTTAATATGTTTTATGTCAAAGCTATATTTAGATATAATTAAGGACCATCTAAATAATATTCCATGTGAATTTTATACATTTTTCATCCATTTAAAGGTAAGTGATCTGTGTGCAATTCAAAATGTAAGTTGTGTAGATATGTGTGAAACCTTTGTACTGAATTAATGATAGCTAATGTTTCAATTTCTGAGGCAGAATAATTCTGTCCATATGGGTGAAGTTTTCTCGAAAAATAACCTATGGGGTGTCGTCCCACCCGGGAGCCCTTCCGAGTGGTAGTCGGCGGATGGCCGCCGCGATCTCTGCGCCAGTAATAACATAGCGGATCAGTGGATCATCCTCTTCCAGGGTGAGGGGGGTGGTCGTCCCCCGGATGAACTCAACGGTGTCGATGCGGTCGCTGGGTTCACGGGCAAAGCGGCGTTGGTAGATGGAGCATGCTCTTCGTCGCAGCTCCCCGCCCTCGATTATGCTGCCATCCTCGTCCCGGATGTTCGTACAGGCGGGCCTTCAGACGCGAAGCGAACGCACAGGTCGGGCAGCGATGGGTAATAGGCGGCTGACGATGCTGCCTTCAGCCTGGCCTGCAGAAATCGCCCTACGCGCGAGATGTGGTCGTCGTCGGCGATGCTTGAGACATGGAGTGATCTCACATCCGCCAGTAGTTCGTCCTTGATCTTCGACCATCTTACCCACAGAGCTTCGCTGGACATGTCCGCAATAGATTCAGCTGTTCTCTCTATTGTTGCCAGCAAATATTCATCCACCAGCACCGAGCGAAGCATAGCGGCCACGCAGGGCTTGCGAGGGAAAGGAGGCGGACCCAGCTGGACGAGGACAGCTCGATGGTAGAGAGTCTGTAATAGATGGTTTTGTACAGTGTCACTCTCTCCAGGAGTCTCGATGGCAGGATAATTCTGTCCAAGCGATCGGTGTCAACTCGACGCCTGCAGCTGGCCACTCTAGTTGGAAGGTGTGCAGCGTCAAAGAGGGTGGCTACATCAACGAGGGCTGTCTGTTCCATAAGCTCAGTTAGGGCCTCTACCGAGCCGGTTGCCGTGTCGCTCGTGCTCTGATCGTTGATGTTGAGGTCGCCCACCACCTATGCGTCCTCCTGGTTCGCGGCTGCCGTGATGGACTCCAGCTGCTCAAGCCGCTCGCGAGGAATGTGTGTTAGGGGACAGTTGATCACGCTCACTTCCTGGCCGCGGACGTCGATGGAGACGATGGAGATGTTGCCCGGCCAAGGACGCGCCGCCGCAGGAAAGCGACCCCCGGGGCGAAGAGGCAGGCGAGGCCCGAACCTCTGAGGGCTGCGGGGAGCACGATGACGGCGCTGTAGCCCAGACACAGATGTTGTATGGCGTCCAGCGACGAGGCGTTGGTCTCCTGGACAAAGGCGACGTCTACGCTATGTTGACGCAGGAAGTGGCAGAGCTCTATGCTCCTCTCGCGAGCGGCGAGCCCGCGGGCGTTGATGGATGCCAGACGGAAGATCATTGAGCGCTCCTCGTCTGGGCACGAACGTCCTATAGGCGCTTGTAGAGAGCGCAGTTGGAGTCGAGCAGGGCTTCGATCAGCTCCTGGGCAGTATTGTTGAGGGCGGTAATCTTCTCGCTCTCAATCTTGTTTTTCAGGCTCTTCAGACCGGGGACTGAGGCTAGTGCGTCTAAGACTTATTCTCTTTCAAGCCCTTAGAGCCCAGACTTGTCCAAGATGTTGCTGGGAATGCGCTCAAGGAGTTCGTTGAGCTGCGTCCGGGTCACGTTGTACTTTTTCTGCGTCTTCCGAGCGCCACCACGAGACTGCTTTGATGTAGGAGGGACTGGGTCCACAGAAGCAGTAGGTAGGGTCTCTGGAGAAGGTACAGGAGCTGCAGGTGGAGCTGGTGATGCAGCTGGAGTTGGTGGTGCTGCGGGTGGTTCGGGTGATACATCTGGGATCGGAGCAGCTGTCGATGATGAACCTGCGGCTGGCGTTGGTACTGAAGCAGACATGGCGTTCGAGGAGGAAGGCTGCCTTCCTCCGGCGTTATTAGGACCAGCGGGGGGATATACGTGTAGAAGCAGGTTAGCTTCTTGGACGCCAGTCTTTCGGGGGCAGTTGGCACGCTTGTGCCCGTGCTTATAGCATAAGGAGCACTTGATGCCATACGTGACGTACACGTGCCTAGTCATTCATTTGGATTTGATTTCGAGACGGGCTGGGATGTGTGAGAGCTGCTCACCGTCTCGTAGAGTGATGAAGGCCTCACGCTGTGCGTCAGCCCAGTATGACTCGCCCAGCTCCATCATTTTCTGGACGATGGATGCTATCTGTCCGTAGGGCCGCAGGGCTGCCACGAGGTCCAGGTTTTCAACGAAGAACGGAACGTTCCCGATCACGATCCGTTCTTCCCGCTTCTTCAGTGGTGTTGCTCGCAGGAGAGCGTCCTCGATCTCCAGCCCATCCTCCACGAGCTTGTCGACTTGCTGGACACTGGAGAGGCCGACCAGGATTTTCCCCTCCATCTTCGTCAGCTGGTAGACGGTGCCCTTGCCCAGCTTGGCTTCCAATGCCCGGAAATACTGTCCCTGGGTGAAGTCTAGGCAGAACTTCAGGTAGACAAATTGGTCCGCCTGCCCCGCTGTCGACCTTGCTCGGAAGGTTGCCTGCTTCTGCCTGGTGATCTGGCATTCGTGCACTTTGATGGGCCTTTGCGTGGTTCGTGGCCTGCTGTTCTTTGGAGTGATTCTTGGTGCTTGGACGCAGCCTATTTTCGTCCCCGAGTTGGCGTGGTCGGGGTCATGTGATTTATTTTCTTTGATCCTCCCACTGTGGTGAAGATTCCATCTTCGCCATCGGGAAGCTGGTCGTCCAGTTCCGGGCAATCAGCCCAATTGCGGCGATAATTTGCATGTCCGCCGTCCGCCGCCAGCTCAGAATTTGCATCTTTACGATTGTTTGAATCAGAATGGCTTTAAGTCATTTCTGAATCTTTTGCCGATATCTCGGCGGAGACTTGAGGATTTTCTGTGAGTTCGTATGGGCTTGCAGCCCATTCTCTTGGCTTTCAGCCAATACCCCAAAGGGGTTATTAATCTCCATGGCCTCCATCTCAGCTTCAATAAATGCGGAGCTCGCGCGCCGCGTGGCCGCACAACCGAGAGAGAGAGAATAGGATTTCACAGGCTACTAACTTAAAGTGTATGCTTTTTATGCCCAAAACAATGTAGCAAGCAGACAAGCCGCAATGCACTATATCAAAGTACTAAGGTGTTGCACGCAACCAAGGTTGTACAAAAGGTTAGATTCCCCAGGCCAGGAAAGATAAAAGAAAGACAGCTGTTAAGAAGCAGATAAGAAGATTAGATAGCGGGAATGATTCAGAAACTGATGGAAAGAGATAGATTTTATTTTTGTAAAAATAAATACATAAAATGTTTTAGATAAGAAAATTGCTATTCGTAATATATATATTTTTTTGAAATTGAGATCTTTTATAAGGATTACTAGTGAGGGTACCAGTACTAAGATAACCAACCAGAACAATATACCATAGATTGCATAGCGCGTTCAAATGGGTCGCTGCGTAAGTCGATTTCTCGAGAAGCTCGCGCCGTCGAATCGCCGAACCATTTTCCCTCTGTCCTTGGGTTACAAACACAGCGTCAGGGGCGATCACATCCGCAGGGCAGGACACGAAACCGATCTTAAACAGCGGCACATGCCAGAGTTGCGTCTACGAACGGCCGCTAATGACCGGTATTAACCATGAGGTGAGGAATCCGAGTCACTCAGGTGATCGGAATCCTCCGAGCGGGCGTGTGGCTTAAGTCTATCAGAGGCCTTTAGGAACTCCAGGCAGGCTCGCCAAGTGCTCCTGTTGAAAATAAAGTATTTGAATGACCGCTCATTCAGTGTAAATTCTCGAGAAAATATCTTGTTGATGGTAATTTCTTACTTGTTTAACTAACTTGTTTATATATTTTTTTAGAGTCCTGTCTCCATTCGTATAGGTGAGTCTGGAAATGCTTGAAAGATATTCAGCATTTATGTCAACCATCTGTTTGTTCGTTCTCGGTGTTCTACTATTCATATCGGTTAGAGTATTGGAAAATTGGTGTTGGTTTTGATTGTTTTCTAACTCTCTGATTATATTACAGTGTTGGCTGTCCTTTCTTGGATCCATTTTCTCGCAGAATTCTGTCCATTTTTCTTGTTTTCATATCCAAACTTTTTGTTCTATTTTGTGACTAATTTCAATGAGTTCCTTTCTGTTTTCTTTTATTTTATTTGTTTTAAGAAGTTCATTGATAGTCTCTCTCTTTGCAATCATTGCCTCGATGTTGTGGTCCTTCCAGTAAGGTATCCACAGATCTTTACGTTTACTTCTAGGTATCGATGCTTTTGCAGCTTTGGATATGTTCGAAGATAAGTTTTTGTCAAGCGTTCTGTAATTTAATTCTTCGTTGCATAGTTCTTCAAGCTTTTCTGTGAATTTTTCTAGTAGGCTTTCCTAAAGTTACAGGTTATTTTATTCTCTGTTGGATATTCTCAATTCTGAAGTTTGGGGCTGTTAAAATTGGTCTGTGGTCACTGAATGCACTTTTCAGGATTTTCTATTGTGTTGTGGGTGCAATGTTGTATTTTATCGCTGTGGTGTCTATTGAGGATTCTGTCCCTGCGGACTTGGATAGATAGGTGTTCTCTCCGTTATTTAACGATGTAAGGTCGAGGTCGGTTAGCATGTCCTCAACCTGCTGACCTTTGTTATCCTGGACAGGTGATCCCCAAATAGGACTTTTGGCGTTAAAATCGCCGAGTATGATTGTGATATCCGAAGACGCTTCACTTAATGTCTCTATCAGGCCTTTATCGATGCTAGTATTATCGGGGTTATAAACATTTATGATTGATATTGTTTTATCTAGGAGATAGATTTCTATTGCCTGAGCTTCTGTCGTGCTTTCTGTAGGCTTACTCTAAATATAGGCGATTTCCTTAAATTTGATTTCTGGAGTTTCAATCAAAACGGCAAGTCCTACTCCAAATTTTCCCGTTTGTCCATTCGTAGTGTTGTATAAACTTTGATATTGAATCTCAGATTCTGATTCAATTTTGTCTCCTGAAGACAAGCTTTATGCACATTTTTGTAACGGAGAAGACAAGTCAGCTCTTCAGTTTTTTTCTGGGTGCCATTTATATTGAGTTGTAGTAGATTTAATTGTGTCCTTGTAGTTGATTTCTCATCAGGAGCCCGTGCTGCAGCTCCTGACGCAGCGGTTACCCCGGACGCGGTAGCATTACTGGAGATATCGTTTTTGCTCTTCATTGGAAAATGGGTGCCGTTTCCACCTTAGTCACCTTGAAAACGAACCAGAATTTTTGGTCAAATATTCCAAGGGTCCAGGGGGGACCGCAGGGAGGTGTGTTCGGAGTTCCCCCCCCTCCCCCTGGAATGCCGTCACTACAGGATAAAACACTCTTGGTGAAATTCTTTTATTGCGATTCAGAATCTGTCACTGAAGCTTTACGAGCGTTTCGTTCCTTTAAAGGTATTGGAAGTGGTAAAGGACCCATAAGTTTCTACTCTCTAAGGCGAATGATTACTAGTTTTGAGGAAACTTGATCTCTGGAAGTAAAACCTCGGAGTGAAAGACCATCGACATGCAAGTCAGTGGCTGTTACGGTTTTTCAGAATGTTGAAACGTTATCCACGTATGGAGAAGTGCTCTACAAATGGGGATTTCGTATGGAACTCAGTTTGGAGAAAACACACATTAAAAATATTTCTTAAAAAATACCCATACAAAATTCAAAGATTTCACGAGCTAATAGTCGGCGATTTTGAGAAGCGTCAAGAATTCGCTGCATGAGTTTTCCGGCAAATTGATATTGAAGAAAACTGGCTGTTGAATGTTTTGTGGATAGATGATGCTCACTTTTCTCTGAACAGAGAATTTAACATTCAAAACAGCCCCATTTGGGCAACAGAAAACCCTAGAATTTTTACAGAAATACCACAATTCATCAGCCCAGAGTTACAGTTTTGTGTGGGTTCACTTCTAATTTTTTTATTGGCCATTATTCTTTGAAGAAATCAATGAAAGAACTTTTAATACCGTTTTTGTAACTGATAAACGTTATTCTCAACTTTCAAGAGAAAAGGGTATCCCCATATTGTAAAACAGACAAACACTAAGCGAAATAACATTAATGCAAGATAGTGGACCTCTTCATATCTTCCGCGGTGGCAAAAATTGCTGAAGGATACGCTCGCTGAAAATCGTGTGATAAGTCGTCAATTTATATACTAGTGGCCTCCAAAATCACCAGACTTGACGCCTTGCCATTTTTGGTTATGGGAGTACATTAAGTCGCGTGTTTATCGATGTTACCACATTGACCATGTTGAATACTTATATCAGATGGCATGTTTTAATAATTTCAACAGAAATATTATTTAATGCTGCCCATTCTGTCATCTATCGTCTGCAGGCGGTGTTTGGGAATGAAGGACGCCACATGAGCAAGGATTGTGAACTATTACTAGAGAGAAGGCAAGTTACCTCATGTGTTTTATAAGCAGCCATGTATTATATTATCTAACAATATTTTGCAGCTCTTTGTGTTGGGTTTTGGGGTTGATAAATATTGTCCTCACATCTTGACTCTTTTTTTTTTTTTCTTTTGTGAACAGTAATTTTTTTGTGTAGACCAAAGTGTTATAACTCATCGAATAACACTGATACACAGCATAAGGAATATTCTCTGTAACCCCCCCCCCCCCAACTTTAGAAATTTTGCGCAAAAAAAATAATACGAAATGATTATTCTACCACGTTTTTCAACGTAAAAGGTCGATCTAAAAATGATTTTTATTTGAGAGGACACATTTTAAAAATTGTGTACAGTTAAAAAGCAATGATAACATTTGACAAGCCCATAGAATATTTGGAATAAAGTACGACAAATATATTTTGTTACTCCCCTCTATATTTCATTTGTTGGATAATGACAAATATCTAGTTAAATAATCAAGTGTCGCCAATTAATCAAGAAACTACAAATTCCTTATAGCAAGAAATCCTATTGGTAGTGCCATAATAATTTTTGGTACTATATTAACAATTCAAAAAATCGAGTTTTGATATCAGCAGTGGTTTTTCAAACATTCAATCTATTTCACAAAACTCCATCTAAAATATGAATATTTTTGCTACATGTTTTAATTTGCATATACCTATTATACATATCTCGGATTGCATTTTAAATTTGTCATTCAATTCTTCTACTTTGGGCGAAATGGTGTTTTATTAATTTATCATTTGAAATTATTAAGGTTCTTTCCTGGTATTCAAAAAGGAAAACTATGTGTCGATCAGTTATATTTTTCAATTTATTAAACAATTTGGCCTTTGAATCTCTGATTCTGGTAGGGCGCAATCTGGCGAACAAAATTGTAACTAAAATCAATTTCTAATTTTTCATTACTTGCCATAAAATTCCATTGCATCCTTAACACAATGGTGTTTACCGCATTGCTCTAGCGCAATTATTCCCGGAGTTATTAATTTTTAAATCTGTGAAAGACTTTCGGATCACCCTATATATATCAAAACACAATAGTAAAAAAAATAATAAAAAAATAAAATATAAAAAGGTCAGGTGTTGATATTAAAAATAAAAAAGGCATATCCTGACCAGGGGCACATGTGATTTTAGAAGGCAGAGCGCCATTTGGTGGAACAGAAAAATCAACTATTCATTGATTTAACCTGTTCCCTGATTGGCCAACCCAATTTTTTATTTATTTTTTAATGAATTTTATTATAATGAATAATAAAGAAATATACTGTAGGCGCCATCCCAACCAGGGACCCGCAGACAAACGGAATATAATAAACAGAATATGGAAGCCGAGCTCCCCAGAAAAAAGGGGATACACCGACGCTGATGTCACGCCACCACTACGCTGCGGACTTTGTTTTTGTTGTTCCCCCCCCGCTCGTTTGTTTCTTTTGTAACTATTGTGTTGGAGCAGGTCGCTCCTTAAATAAATGCATTTATTTGTTCATAATTAAATGGAATCCCTTCTTTCTTTTTCCCAGTAAGAGACGCCTACGGAAGCCAACAGAATTTCAGTAGTGGGATAACCCTGAAGAAAGAAGAATTGCTGGAGTGATTAAGCAGCAACAAAGGATGCGCGACGCCATGTTGGATTAACCTAAAGAAGAAGCTGCAGCACGAATGGTATGTACGTAACCTTATTACCATTTATTTGAAAGTGTATTTTAAAGTATTACCATTTATTTGAAAGTATTTTAAAGTAAATTGAAAAAAAGTAGCGGTAAATACGCTGATAACCTAACTTGAAGAAACATATAGAAGTATTATCGCAAAGTATCGCGGTAAAAGTATTATTACAAGTCATCTCGATAAAAGTATTATCGCAAAGTATCGTGGTATAAGTGTTGTCCCAAAATTACTAAAGAAAAGTTGATTTCGTTTAGAGAAATAATTAAAACAGTACGTATCAGGGCTAGTTAGTTTTATTTAATTATTTTTGTTTGTTTATACTCTATCTTTTTTGAAAATAATGACTTATTTAGCCAGAGTAAAGAAATGCGATTTGAGCAAGTTGGCGTATGAACTCGGCGAGGTAGTACCGCCAGAGAGCAGGATCGTCGACTTAAAACGCCTTATCCTGAATAGTCAATCTTACGAAGAAGAATTCGCAAAGCAACTGTTGGAGACTCTGATCGAGGAACGGGAACAAACGGAACGGGAACAAACAGAACGAGCAGAACGGGAGCGAATGGAACAAACAGAACGAGCAGAACGGGAGCGAATGGAACAAATAGCACGAACAGAGCGGGAGCAAGCAGAACGAATAGAACGAGAACGAAAAGAACAAATGGTAATGGAATTCGAGCTTGAGAAGCTGCGCATCCAGACTATGCATGGAAACAACGATCCGTCTCGCGGTACCAGTAATAACGCACATTGCGAGATACGTAAACTAATGCCCAAGTACGAATTGAAGGACAGTGATTTGAGTTTCTATCTAATTCTTTTAGAACGACAGGCAAAGCGACTAGGGTTGGATGAAGCCCAATGGGCATTTAGTCTTCTAGGATTACTACTTTACGAAATGACGCAATTAATCGCTCGGGAGAGAGAAGGGCAAAGCGGCGATTATAGATTCATGAAAAGGTTGCTCCTAAAACGGTACAAGTTGAGCCCCGAACAGTTCAGACAAAAATTCGAGAAGCACGATAAATCTCAAAAGGGTTCCTGGAGAGACTTCGCTTTCGAATTGCGAGGGTTTTTCAACGAATGGATCAAAGGAATGAACGTGGAAAATTTCGACGCTCTAAAGCAGGGGTCTCCAAACTACGGCCCGAGGGCCACATCCGGCCCGCAGACAGATTTTGTCCGGCCCGCGGAGACATACTTGAAAACTCCTTTTAGAGAACAAATATTTTTTATAGCAAATAAAATGTTTGTGATAAGTTGGATAAAGAAACACAGAATGGTAATGAGTAAAGACATGTATAATTTATGCTGTAAATTTAACTTCAGCATATAATAACTAACAAATTATTGAAATGAATCCAACTTACATTTTATACATTGTAAGTAATGAACAACACATACCTTATAACATGACATATGAAATGCTAATGAGATGTATGTAATTGAGATTTTCCACCGACAATAGTTTGTAGTTGTGGACTAATTTTACTTGTACCAATTATTAAAAGAGATTTAAGATGCTCGTCAGTTAATTTAGATCTGTATACATTTTTTGTGTACTTCATTTTGGAGAAGGTTTTCTCACACAAATAAGTAGTACCAAAAACGGAAAACAGCCCACGAGCAAATTTATGCAAATTATCAAATTGTGTCAGTGGAAGACTCTTATAAAATTCCAACAAAGATGAGTTTTCATATTTGTTCTTAATTATATCACTGCACTGAAGATCAATCATTTCCATTTGAAGTTCCGGGGCTAGGGTTTCAATGTCAGCATCAAAAGGATTCTGAAAAATCTTAATTTGATTCGCAATGGCATCAAAGTCCGAGAAACGAGTATCAAAATTTATCTTCAAAGCACTCAAAGTTTCGATTGCAAAATCGATAGGAAACTCAGTCTCAGTAGTGTGGCTGAATATTTCACATGTTTTAAAATGTGAAAAACATTTACTTCGTAGTTGTGATTGAAACAGTATCAATTTCATCCGGAATGACTTGATATTAGTGTATAAATCAGGAAGATGCTGGTTTTCTCCTTGCAATCTCAAATTCAGTTCGTTCACATGTTTTGTCAAATCAACATAGAATGCTAACTTCCATAGCCATGCGTTGTTTTGTAATTCAGTAAGAGGGCGGTGCTTTTCATTCAAAAAAATTTCGATCACTGCTCGAAGTTCAAAAAAGCGCTGAAGGACTTTCCCACAACTAAGCCAGCGTACGGCAGTATGATAAGGTAAGTCTGTTTCTCCAATCTCTGCAATAAATTGTCGGAATTGTCGGTGATTCAGCCCAAAAGATCTGATGAAATTAACAGTTGATATGACTGGTTTCAGAACGTCAGACATATCCAAACATTTTCCGCACAAAGACTGTTGATGAATGATACAATTTAAGACTAATGGTTTTGAGCCGCCGTCATTTTCTACAGCCTTTGACACAAGAGCGACCACTCCTTTATCTTTCCCACTCATGTTTTTGCCTCCATCAGTTGTAATACATTTCAAGTTTTTCCATCGAAGGTTCTTTTTATTAATGGCCATTTCAACTCCTTTAAAAATATCGGTACCAGTAGTTGTGCCATGAATACTATACATATCAAGAAGTTATTCGTGCACTTCATAGCTTTTATCTACTCCTCTAATATAAATCAACACCTGAGCAGTATCTGACACATCCGTTGACTCATCCAAGGCCAAAGAAAACCACTCAACATGTCTATTTTTGTCGAACAGTTGAGAGGATATATTTTCAGCGATGTTTTCTACCCTTCGAGCCACAGTGTTTGCTGACATACTGACAGTTTTTAATAAATTTACCTTTTCAGGGCACATTTCTTCGACTACTGCAATTATGCATTCCTTGATCATTTCTCCATCGGTGAATGGTTCTCCACGTTTTGCAATTTCAAGAGCCACACGAAAGCTGGCACGAGTTGCCGCCTCTTGTTCAGTTTTGACTTTTGTAAATAAAGATTGCTGCGATTTCAATCCGCGCTTCAAAGCTTCGAATTTTTCTGTCCGCACAATTCCTGTATATTTTGAGTAATTTTGAGAATGTTTTGTTTCATGATGACCTTTCATGTTATATTCTTTGAGAACGGCTATGCTTTCATTGCAAATCAAACATAGCGCCTTGTTACTGGACTCAATTACGAAATACTGAATGTTCCACTGATCTTTGAATTTTCTGCATTCACTATCAATTTTTCGCTTCTTTTCCATTCTGCTAAATAACACACAAAAGCAACAATTAATAATAACATTTAATAACAAATAAACATAACAATTAATACAGGAAAATTAATAATATGCAGTGTTGCCATCTTGGCCCTCGGAACTTACTGGAGTAATCAGTATGGCCCTAAGGCTGGAAAGTTTGGAGACCCCTGCTCTAAAGGATTTGTCCGTCACTAACCAGCTAAAGAAAAAGGTCCCAAATGTGCTGCGTAATAATCTCATTGACGATTGGACCAAGATAAACAACCCAGATGTGTTGGCGGATAAACTGGACAAGTACGAAAATGTTCGCGCCGAGATGGGACCTCCGCATTGGAATTCGAAATACACCATACCACCGTCGTTTCAGCAGAAATCTGCGAGATTTCCCAACCGAAGCGAAGTTAAAGAGACTGAACAAGGAACGAATGTTTCGAGTAGAGAGGCTGCAAGGAACGAAATTAGTGAAAAGTATCCTAACACCTACGATTTCAACATTCGGCATAAAACAGGAGAGAAGATGGCCCACGTAGACGGAATAAGCAGAGCTCCAGTCGACGACCCTAGAGACACGATGGAGGAAATCGTGGAGAAAAACCTCGAAGTATGCTTCACAATCACACTGGAAGAACAAATCATGATGATTCAGCATTCCGACCCTGAATTGAGAGACCTGATCCAGATCTTTCGAAAGGACCCGTGTGATAGAAAAGTAGGAGAACAAAATAGAATTAACGACTACAGCTACAAAGGAGGCAGACTTTTTTGCATGGTGAAAAATGGAGAAGAGGAACGAGCCCTGTATGTTATACCCAAAAGTATGAGGAAAAGTTTAGTTGTTAAATTCCATGATCTAATGGGACATTTTGCGGTTGATAGGACTGTCAACAAAATTAAGGAATTGTACTGGTTTCCTTCAATGAAGAGGTATGTTCGACGCCATGTTGCTAGGTGTGTCGAGTGTTCATTTAACAAAGTTCCCGGTGGAAAACAACAAGGCTTCTTACACCCTATTAAGCCAGGCAAGAGACCGTTTTCCATCGTACATATGGACCACGTAGGCCCTTTCGTGAGAAGTACAAGAGGTAACCAGGAACTTTTAGTGATTGTCGATAATCTGACAAGATTTGTCCGATTAAACCCTCTAAGGAATACATCGACGCAGAACGTCCTGAAGGTAATGAAAAGTTTTGTGAATGATTTCGAACTACCCGACAAGATGATCAGCGACAGAGGGTCATGTTTTACCTCAAGGCAATTTGAAGAATTCTGTCGAGGAAATGGAATACATCATACACTGAACTCTACGAAACATCCGCAAGGGAACGGGATGGTCGAAAGAGTGAATCGAACAGTATTGTCCACTATAGCAACCGGTATCGAGGATCCGCGACGGAAGGATTGGGACCTGAAGATCAAGGAGGTAGAGCGAGACCTGAATAATGCGGTGAACAAGACGACGAATAAAACACCGTTCGAAACACTCAACGGCTATCCCCCTCGATTCCACGACGGATACTTAGAAGATTAGCCGACGAAGATATGGATCCGTGGACCGAGCCGGAGAAAATTCAAGAGAGTGTGAGAACCCAAATTGAGAATAAACAAGAAATCATGAAGACGTACTACGATAAGAAGAAATGCCGTACAATCCAATTCGAAGTAGGAGAAATTGTAGTGATGAGGCATGTACCTAAAATGGCTGGTGAACCAACCAAGGCGCAACCCAAGTATCGAGGACCTTTGATAATCACCGAGGTTCTGCCAAGCGACACGTACAGAGTGACTCAGTTAAGCGAAATAACCGGTGGACGGTTCTACACGACAACGGCACATATCAGTCAACTGAAGTCTTGGCACAGTGAAGAAGATGATTCAGCTACAGAAGAAAGTCCGGACGAGGAGTCAGAAGAAGAAGACACCCTCCGACGCAACCCACGACGTTCCTGCAACGCAAGGTTCAATCGAGGACGATTGAAATCCAGGAAAGGCCGAATGTAGGCGCCATCCCGACCAGAGAGCCGCAGACAAACGGAATATAATAAACAGAATATGGAAGCCGAGCTCCCCAGAAAAAAGGGGATACACCGATGCTGACGTCACGCCACCACTACGCTGCGGACTCTGTTTTTGTTGTCCCCCCCCCCGCTCGCTTGTTTCTTTTGTAACTATTGTGTTGGAGCGGGTCGCTGCTTAAATAAATGCATGTATTAGTTTATAATTAAATGGAATCCCTTCTTTATTTTACCCAGTAAGAGACGCCTACGGAAGCCAACAATATATTTAACCATTTCCATGGTGATGCTCTTATCAACCGGTCTAAACCTGTCAGAATAAACTTACAACATGCATTAGCGGAGGTGAGATATGCACAAATGATTAGAATTTCAGCACAGACGCACATCACGCGCGCCTGTGGCTCCTTTTCAAAGTACTATTTAAGGCTTGGAGATTTCACTGTCCTATAAGCTTATGTCCATAGTTTTCTTGAAAAACCATTTCTGAGATTCTATCTTTCAGTGCTGCGTATATAAGCAGAATCGTCCAACACAGTATATAAGCTCTGAGAAGCGGTCTGGTGGATTAAATTGGCGAAACCGCTGGGAGGGTTCACCACTGATGAGCCAAGTCCTCCCAATATATTTTTTCATCGCAGTAAGGGCAGTAGAAGCTTGTATTATCTATAAAAGGAACATTCGTGCTTTTAAATCCTTTCATTTTATATGTTATCTACAAAATATTTTTTTTTGTGATATCTCTTGTCTTTATTTGAGTTACAATTTGGGTGGCCAGCAGTGTACGTTCACAGGCAAACCCGTCATACGTCGCAAATTTTAGCAGGAAGGAGTTGATAAGAGTATATAAGAAGTAGATAAGTAATCCAGGCAAAAAAGGTCACAAGAACATATGCTGTATTATTATTATTTTTTTTCATTTAAACAAGGCGTACAAATAGAGGTAACGAAAGAATTAAGTGGGGGGGGGGGGGGGTGTCCATGGAACTTATTTATCTTCCTTACTCTATAAAAGGTATGTATAATTATATATTGTTGCATCAGTTTTAATATGCCCTACACTTATTCGAAATATTATATGATATTTAATATTTATTTAAAACAGATTATTTAGATTATCGTCAATTCTTTTGATAGTTTCATTCATTTTGTAATATTTTATTGTACACTAGCGGACGTACCCGGCTTCGCCTGGGTTTTACCCGAGTAAAGGTTCTTCTAACGAATCTCTCGATAAAGTGAACATTTTTTCCCGGTCCCTTGGAAAATACTCGATAAGTTGAATAAAATCATTATTAATTGGTTCCCTCGGTAATTGGAAGTTAAAGGAATAGTATCTTGCCTTGGAATTGTATCATTATTCTTGTCTCAAATAAATTGCCGTGTCATCCTGAATTTTGTCTTTCCTAATTTTCTACATTACAAAATCATCGTATCATCATGATAATATTTAGAGCAGATTGTTGAATTATAACAGATAAATTAGAATATTTATCTTGATTATTTTGAAGCGAAAAGTTATTTCAAAAATTTTATTTTCTAGAAACCTTCCCAGTACTATACTAAATAATTTCCCAAAGTTTCATGGCGTTCCAATGAGTGGTTTGGTCAGGCATAAAGGACAAACAGAACACACACACACATACATTCATTTTTATATATTTACTAGCGGACCCGCCCGGCTTCGCCCGGGTTTTACCCGAGTGAATGTTTGTCTAACGAACATTTGTTAAAACAATTCTCTTTAAACTTATAAAACGTACTCGGCTTCGCCCGGGGTTTTACCCGAGTAAAGGTTTGTCTAGCGAACATTTGTTAAAACAATTCTCTAAAAACTTATTAAAAAATAAAAAAGATATATTTTGATAATTTTAAACTCGTAAATTTGAATCTCTCGATAAAGTGAACATTTTTTCCCGGTCCCTGTGTGCCTTGTCATCCTGAATTTTGTCTTTCCTAATTTTCTACATTAGAAATTCATAGTTTTATCTAGTGAACATTTTTTCCCGGTCCCTTGAGAAATACTCGATAAGTTGAATAAAATCAATATTAATTGGTTCCCTCGGTAATTGGAAGTTAAGGGAATAGTATCTTTGCCTTGGAATTGTATCATTATTCTTGTCGCAAATGAATTGCCGTGTCATCCTGAGATAATATTACTTTTGAAAAATAATATTTAAGATAACAAACTTAGTGATAATAAAACTTGTTATCATCGTCACAATGGGGGCGCTGCTTGCGAGTTAAATCTACAAATCTGCAAATAACTCTAAGGATATTCAAGATATTCATGAAATTATTTTTCAAAAACCTTCCCGGTGATATACCTAATAATATCCCAAAATTTCACGGCGATTGGATGTATGGTTTTTGAATCTATAGAGTACAGACAGACAGACATTCAATTTTATATTTATAAGATAATATAAAAGAGTTTTAAAAATTGTAAAAAAAAAACGCATCGGCCGGGAATCGAACCCGGGCCGTCCGCGTGGCAGGCGAGCATTCTACCACTGAACAACCGATGCTTTAAAAAATGGCCATATTTAGGTATTCATTCCATTCCGGATTAGTCCGCGTAAAAAAAAAGTTCTTCAAATGAAAAAAAAAGAAATAGCCAAAAATACTAATCAAAATGCAGCCGAAAATTTTCCTCAGGTTTATAAAAAGCGACATGCAAAATATGGTACCAATTGGTTCAGTAGTTTTTGAGTTTATCGCGAAACAGACATACAGACAGAAATTGACTTATATATATATAAAGAGAGATTTACTCTTCATTGTTGGCTTTTTAACTTACATTCATTCTTCATTGTTGGCTTTTTATATTACATTCACTCTTCATTGTTGGCTTTTTATCTTACATTCACCCTGTTGGCTTTTTATATTACATTTACTCTTCATTGTTAGCTTTTTATCTTACATTCACTCTTCATTGTTGGCTTTTTATATTATATTTACTCTTCATTGTTGGCTTTTTATCTTACATTCATTCTTCATTGTTGGCTTTTTATATTACACTCACTCTTCATTGTTGGCTTTTTATCTTACATTCATTCTTCATTGTTGGCTTTTTATCTTACATTCACTCTTCATTGTTGGCTTTTTATATTATATTTACTCTTCTTTTTTGGCTTTTTATTTTACATTCATTCTTCATTGTTGGCTTTTTATATTACATTTACTCTTCATTGTTGGCTTTTTATCTTACATTCACTCTTCATTGTTGGCTTTTTATCTTACATTCATTCGTCATTGTTGGCTTTTTATATTACATTCACTCTTCATTGTTGGCTTTTTATCTTACATTCATTCTTCATTGTTGGCTTTTTATATTACATTCACTCTTCATTGTTGGCTTTTTATCTTACATTCACTCTGTTGGCTTTTTATATTACATTTACTCTTCATTGTTGGCTTTTTATCTTACATTCACTCTTCATTGTTGGCTTTTTATATTATATTTACTCTTATTGTTGGCTTTTTATCTTACATTCATTTTTCATTGTTGGCTTTTTATATTATATTTACTCTTCATTGTTGGCTTTTTATCGTACATTCATTCTTCATTGTTGGCTTTTTATATTACATTTACTATTCATTGTTGGCTTTTTATCTTACATTCACTCTTCATTGTTGGCTTTTCATCTTACATTCATTCTTCATTGTTGGCTTTTTATCTTACATTCATTCTTCATTGTTGGCTTTTTATATTACATTCACTCTTCATTGTTGGCTTTTTATATCATATAGAAAATCATAGTTTTATCTAGTGAACATTTTTTCCCGTGTCACATTGCCGTGTCATCCTGAGATAATCTTACTTTTGATAAATAATGTTTAAGATAACAAACTTAGTGATAAGAAAACTTGTTATCATCGTCACAATGGGGGCGCTGCTTGCGAGTTAAATCTACAAATCTGCAAGTAACTCTAAGGATATTCAAGATATTAATGAAATTATTTTTCAAAAACCTTCCCGGTGATATACCTAATAATATCCCAAATTTTCACGGCGATTGGATGTATGGTTTTTGAATTTATAGAGTACAAACAAACAAACAAACAGACAGACAGACAGACATTCAATTTTATATATATAGATTGTACATATATCTTGATTGGTTATTGGAGCGAGAGAGGACCTAGACCAAGACTACGGACCGCGACCTACGAAGAAGACAACGAAAAATAAACAGAATAACTTTAAAAGGTAATTTATTTTTGTTTACTTTTATTTGTTTGATTTGAGTATGGAAACCCGCTCGGGAAACGTGTATAACACCAAGAAGGAGAAAACCAAGGTCGACGACCCTGCAAAGCTGCAAATTGGTGCAACAATTGGTAGAGATGCTGGTTCCGACCCAGTTGGTTTAAACCCCAATATAGAAATTCCCAAGTATGACAGGACAGAAGACTCTCGCCCATGGATAGAATCCCTCGAAGAGATTGGTTTTTTCTACCATTGGGCAGACTGCACAATTTCTCCCGTTATGCCTCCATGAACATGACGGAAAGTGCCAAAACCTGGTTGAATTTGCACAAAGCTAGTGTAACGAGTTGGGAAAATATTAAAATCCGCCTCATTCAGGATTTTTCTTTGGACGCGAACAAAAAATAATTAAGAATGAAGCTTAACAGAATGCATCATTGGAATGAACTAGAAATCACAGGTTCGCGGAAGACATCCTAGTGTTGTGCAAAAAGGATTTCCCGCAATTGAAGAAGAAACAGAAATCGGACATGCTATTGGAGGACTGAAAAAAGAATATTCATTCGCGCTCTACCTTAACCCTTTTAAAACGACCGATGAACTACTCGTCGTGGGCAAGAAAATGGATTCTTTTGAGAAGAAGTATCGGGAACGTGTGGAGAAATCCAGAAGTTTATATAACGGTCCGCGCTATTCTAGACCCCAACAACAATCGAGGAACGTGCCGCCGACTGCCACACGAAACTACCAGAGCACTTCCATGCCCCAGTTTCCAAATATTACAAGAACGACTCCCCTCCTACTCCAAGGCAGTATCGAAACAACTTGCCCCAGCCCTTTACCCCTAGATGTACTTATAACCCAAACTTTGTGCCGAAACCAAACCTTCAGAGAGACACCTACAATAAAAGCCAAGTGTGAGCAAAAATAGGATGGAAGAATTCAGACCAATCTGCTTTAAGTGTAACAAGCCAGGACACGTGGCCCGTTATTGTAGGGTCAAGTTCATAAAAATCCTAGAAGAGGATTCAACAGCTACCCAAGAGAAGGTCGAAGAGAAATTCCAAACGAATGAAATATCAGAGAAATCAAGACTGAGGCTTTATGCTGATGTATGCCGTAGCACACAGACAAATATTCCCACCCGAAATAGATATTTCGTGTTGGAAGATTTAAACTAAGCGTCGCGCCTGAATCTGTCAATCAAAGCAAGTCGACCATAAATGGAATCAAGAAGTTGGACCCTAAATACAAATTAAAAATTCATGTGGACAAGATAGGGACTTTTGAAGCTTTGGTTGATACAGGCGCTGACCTCTCAGTGGTCGACCTCAGTACGGCCCTCGATACAGGTCATGATATAAGTAAACTCGCAAAAGCAGTGCAGGACCCGATGGTAAAAAAGTTAGACATAGTAAAAGTATATTTTCAAATATAAAAACTAATGAAAAAGTATTACCACACAAATATGTGATATTGAAAACGCATTTACGGACATTAATTCTTGGAAGGGATTTCCTTAAGAAAATGACCGCGAAAATAGATTGTAAGCGCAAGAAACTATAAAATACGATTTGATGGATAATCATGACGGATGAAATTTTGAAATGTTGAAAATAAAGAGTGCCGAAGATTCCATTGTACCGGGATGTTCCATTAAATTGATCAAGGCATTGGTAGAAACAGAGGATGGAAATATATATTATCGAGGAGGGTAGCAAAATGTTTCAAACAATTGGACTTTGTCTAGCAAGAAGCTTTATCAATGTTATAAATAGGCCAGCACATATCTGGATAACTAATCCATATCCTCGACCTTTGAAAATATTGAAAAATCAAACATTGGCTTTTGGAAGTAGTCCAGCGAAAATAAATGTGAATCGAGAAAGGGAGGTAGAAAAGAAAGTGAAACCTAGATTCCAAATAAACGAAAATCTTTCTCAAAGGAACAGAAGGAGTTAAAACAAATTTCAGAAAGGTATGGAGATCTGTTTTCGTCGAGATTAGGGAGAACCAATTTGGCAAAACATCGGATTGGCCCAGAACACAAGCCCTACAGGGTAAGTGCTAAAGAACGAGATATTACAAAAGAGCAAATTCATGAAATGCTTACAGAAGGTATAATTAGGCTATCTTCTAGTCCCTTGTCTTTTCCAGTAATATTGGTCATGAAGCGAGGTGGTAAATACATATTTTGTGTGGGCTACAGAAAACTGAATAATGTGACAGTAAAATATGTCTATCCGATCCCTAGAATAGACGAAGTTATGGATACTCTCCAAGGATCTACATACTTCTCAGCAATAGACCTCAGATCTAGATATTGGAAAATTGAAGTCGAAGAAAGAGACAAAGAGAAAACAGCTTTCACTACAGCGCATGGATTATACGAATTCAACGTGATTCCTTTTGGACTTTGCAACGCGCCTTCTACCTTTGAGAGAAATATGAAAAATATGCTTGGACATCTGAGATGGCAAATTTGTCTGTGTTATCTGGATGATGTTATCATATATATCCCGGATTTTCCAACGTATCTCAAAAGAGTCAAAGCTGTTTTAGATGTTTTCATGAATCTAATTTAAGGTTAAACGACAAAGGAATGCCGATTTGATTTTAAAGAATTGGAGATTTTCGACTATATAACGAGCAAACATGGTATAAAACCCGCGGAACATAACTTCAAAGCTGTCAGAAATTTTTCTCGGCCCACAAAGGTCAAAGAAGTACAATCCTTTTTGGAAATGTGTTCATATTATAGAAAATGTATCAAAGATATTAAAATTTGCTGATCCTTTGTCCAACCTTATTGAAAAAAGTGCATAATTTACCTGGACAGAAAGGCAAGAGGAAGCGTTTCAAACCCTGAAAACAGCACTATTAAGTCTACCAATTTTGTTCAATTCAATCGAAATGAGCCTACTTATATTCATACTGATGCGTCTAAAATCGGCATAAGTGCAAAACTTGTTCAAGACATCAGTGGTGAAGAAAAGGTGATCTCATATTTGAGTCGTACTCTAAGTAAAGCGGAGCAAAATTATTCAACCACCGAAAAAAAATGTCTGGCTGTTGTCTGGTCAATGTAAAAATTACGACCCTACCTTTATGGAAGACACTTTAAAATAGTAGCAGATCACCACGCCTCATGCTGGCTCAAATACTTGAAGGATCCCACTGGTCGATTGGCAAGATGGGCATTGAAAATCCAATACTATGACTTCGATATAATACATAAATCAGGAAAGAAGCATCTGGACGCCGATGGCTTATCTAGGGGACCCTTACCAGAAACTGATTGGGATGTGGATTTTGAAAGGCTATTTTTAAAACAAATAACAGACGAAGAGGATAAGTGTATCGAAAGTGTTGAGAACAACTTTAATGGAAGCAGGCAATCAATTGCGCAAAACTTTAAAGGAGAAGATGGATGCCTATTTAAGAAAAACCCGAACCCTGGAGGCAGGGCGTGGTTATTTGTGGTTCGAGAGAAGTAAAAGAGAAAAATTATGAAAGAATATCACAATCATATGTTGAATGGCCATCTGGGTGTCGCCAGAACCATGTACCGAATAAAAGGTAAATACTTTTGGCCATCCGCGCTAAAAGATGTCTCAGAATTCGTTAAGGTGTATCACCTTTGCCAAAGTATAAAAGGCTCAAACCAATTACCTTCTGGACTACTACAGCCCATTCTCCCAGCAAACTTTCCTTTCGAAAGAATTGTAATTGACTTTGTTTGTCCATTGCGCCATCTACGAAAAACAGGAAGAAATGGATAATTGTGCTGACGTACTACTAAACTAGATATGCAGAAACGAGAGCAGCCTCAGAAGCAACAGTGAAAGAAGTTTCTAAATTTCTAGTAGAGGATATTTTTCTCCGGCACGGAGCCCCACAATATCTTATTAGTTGAAGGGGCTGTCAATTTACCAGTAATTTAATGAAAGAGGTGATGAAAATGTGCAAGATTAAACATTGATTTACAACGAGCTATCATCCACAGACTAATGGATTGACAGAGCGGTTAAATAGAGCATTGATTAATATGTTCAGTATGTATGTGAACACCGATCAGAAGAATTGGGATGAAATACTCCCATTCATCACCCAAGCTTACTAAACTACAATTCAGGAAACCACAGGATATTCTCCATTTTTTTTCTGCTGTTTGGAAGAGAACCCTCGTCCCTTTTAGACGACAAGAATATCTCGGTGGACATTGACAAGGATGATTATGATGAATACATAAAACATCAATTAGACAAAATAGACATAACAAGAAAATTAGTTAATAACAACACAATAAAGACTCAAGAAAGGATGAAAAATAATTATGACAAGAAACACATGGAAAGAAGCTATGAACCAAGAGAATTAGTAGCAGTGTGGATACCAATTAGAAAAATAGTAAAGTGTGATAAACTTCTGAGAGAATATTTTGGTCCATATAGAATATTAAAGAAGATGTCTAGTGTCAATTATCTAATAGAACCGAAAGATAATCCGAGCCAAGACCCTCTGGAAGTTCATGTTTCAAGACTCAAGCCTTATTATGAGAGAATGGATGAGGTCATTAACGAGGACCTAACAACCTCTGAAGAGGGGGAAGTGTTGCATAAATTTTAATATTCCCCACAACACACTTATTCAATATATTCTATGATATTTAATATTTATTTAAAACAGATTATTTAGCTTATCATAATTCCTTTTAATTGTCTCATTCCTTTTGCAATATTTTACTGTACATATATCTTGATTGGTTATTTGAGCGAGAGAGGACCTAGATCAAGACTGCGGACCGCGACCTACGAGGAAGACAACGACTAAATAAACAGAATAACTTTGAAAGGTAATTTATTTTATTTATTTTTATTTATTTTCTTTGAGTATGGAAACCCGCTCGGGAAACGTGTATAACACCAAGAAGGAGGAAACCAAGGTCGAAGACCCTGTAAAGCTGCAACTTGGTGCAACAATATATATGTTTGAAAAAAAAAATAGAGCAAACCATATATTATATTATTTAAAATGATTATTTTGGATCATAAAGTTTTATTTCCAATAATCCATGTGGCAACTCGCTAAAATTCCCTTAGATATATATATTTATCAAACTACTTACTCTATATCCATATAAATTTTCATTTAAAAATATAATTTATTTCTCCTACTTTTTCAAAATTATCAGGAGAAATACAGGGTGTACCAGGTAAATTAGGACTAACTTTGACAGTCCATAAAACAAAAACTACTTGAGATTAAAAACTTGTTTTTTTTTTCATTACGTAGCCATATTCATGTAAAATGCAACAGTACATGTGTGCGCAGTGTAGTGATGAAGATTAACCGAGAATTTGAAAATCGAGCTGCCATCATCGTTGCTCTGCGCGCCGGAAGGAGCCCCAAAGAGATAGTGGATTTTCTTAAGTTGCCCAAAACCACTATTTATCGTGTCAAGAAGCAGTTTGATGAGGCCGACAGTAACAAAGAGGGGATAGCTACAAGGAAAAAGCACTCGCGTCGATCGGACTGGGTAAGAGGCGAAGAATTTGTCAAAAATGTCAAGGAGAAGATTGATGGAAACCCTGGGAAGAGCATGAGGGCCATAGCCAAGGAAATGGACGTTGGCTCTCTGACCATTGTCAGAACTATCCATGAGGACCTTGGTCTCAAGTCTTATGCCCTTCGGAAAGGTCAGTTGCTGACTGAGAATATGAAGAATAACAGAAAAGGAAAGGCTGCTGCCCTCCTCAACAACCTGAAACACGACTCTTTTGGCATGCTAAGGTTCTTCTCTGACGAAAAGAACTTTGACGTGGACCAAAAGGTAAATCCCAGGAATGATCGCTGGATCTGTAAAGACCCCTCAGAGATACCTGTCGTGATGCACACGAAATTTCCTGCCTCCGTAATGGTCCTTGGCGTTATCAGCAGTGAAGGTGATGTCATGCCTCCCCATTTCTTTGAGAAGGGCCTTAGGATGAACGCTGACACCTACATCAATGTTCTGGAGACCGTTGTGAAGCCTTGGATGGACATGGTGGCCGCAGGAAGGAAGTATGTCTTCCAACAGGACTCAGCTCCAGCCCATAAGGCAAAAAAGACACAATCGTGGCTGACACTTAACGCCCCTAGTCACTGGGGTCCTGATATTTGGCCCCCTAACTCTCCAGATTGCAATCCCCTCGACTACTATGTATGGGGCGTTGTTGAGAGAGATGTCAACAAAGCTCCTCATACCACCATCCAGTCTGTCAAGAAAGCAGTTCACACGGTGATGACCCAAATGGACAAGGTCATCGTCGCCAAGGCCTGTGCTTCATTCCGCACTCGCCTCGAGACTGTTGTAGCTAATAATGGAAACTTCATTGAATAAATGAAAACTATATCCTTTTATCTACTACTGTGTCAAATTTCATTCGGATATTTTAAATTTTACTTGCAAAAAATTTCAGTTAAAATACCATTGTTGAAATTCCCAATTTACCTGGTACACCCTGTATTTTTATATATAAGATGGAAGGTCTTAACAAAAAGCTGTGTATGCGAAAAAACATTTTATTTGGTTTAATAAACATTATTTATAAAGATACAGTAATATTTAGGAAATAATAAAAAATTATATATTCATGGATTTAAAGATTTATTCTGTGAAGTCTATTATATTTTGCTTGTTTGTCCTCAGGCATCATATTCCAACAATAATCCGCCACTATATGTTGATTCCATAGACCATTGTATCGTTGTTCAATGATTTTAATATTGTCAAATAGCTCCATCCAGATGGGACAACTGTCAATCATCCCTGGACCCCGGGGGGGGGGGGGGGGGACCACAGGTGTGGGGGCTTCTGGGAAGCTGATCTGTAAATAAGGAAAACGGGACGGTGGCTAACCCCGGTCATTTAGGATTAACTTTTAACTTGGGGTAAGTTCTCTCCCTATAAATACCTCTTATAATATTTTTTTTTATTCCCAAGTTTGCCCTTGCTTTATTTATCTCCGCGACATATTTTGGCGGAGACGCTGGGTAACGTGACGGAACTTCGAAGAAGTCGACGTCTACAGGGACGTGAACCAATTAATGAACTTTTGCCACAACGAATAAAAATGGAAGACGACCACAGACCTACTGTTAGCGGATCCTACCTCCCTTGTCAGCGCCAACGAGATCCATCTATCTTTTCTGTAGATGGAAATATAAACCCTGGACAGTGGTTGAAGGAGTACGAGAGAGTGTCGAAGTACAACAGATGGGACGACACCATGAAGCTTGCCAACGTCGTCTTTTACTTGAACGGAACTGCTGGAAGGTGGTTTGATAATAAGGAAGAATCACTCAACTCGTGGAGAAGCTTTGAAGACGCATTCCGCGGTGTGTTCGGACTGCAGGAGGATTCTGTTCGACGCGCCGAGGAAGTTCTGAAGTCAAGAGCACAGAAGGCCGAGGAATCCAGCGAGTCATATATCCAGGAGATTCTTAGTCTCTGCCACCAAGTGAACCCTCGCATGGAAGAAGGTGAGATAGTTGCTCACATTATAAAGGGAATTTCGGAGGACACATACCAGGTATTGGTGGCGAAAGACATACAGACGGTAGATGAAATCCTGAAGTTTTGCCGTCATCTAACAACCGTCAAGCAGCGCAGGATCGGCCGTACGAAATTCGCCAGGTTGTCAAACGTAATGCCCATTTCATGTGTTGACGATTCAGACGACTTGGCCGGCTTAATTCGCCGCATCGTTAGAGAAGAAATACAAAAGGTCCTCTCACCACCTGAAGTGGTCAATCCTCTCCGAGAAGTGAACGCCCTGGAACAGACTGTGAGGGAAGAAGTCAGCCGTGTTCTCCAACCTACCAGAGCACAAATCAACGTGGTTCAACAACAACCACGCACGCCCTATAATATCGACCGACCAACCCAACCCAGGAAGACGGAACATTGGAGAACCTACGACGACAAACCAATCTGCTTCCACTGCGGACGACCCGGACATGTCGTCCGTTATTGTAGGGAACGACGGCAGGTCTTCGCTGAAGCCAGGTCAAGAAATGGCGGAGAAGGAAGAAATGTTGGATTTTCGAGTCGATCCCCGAGATATAACGCCTACGACGACTATGTAACGCCCCAAACCTCGGCGTACTTCTACCGGAGCTCTTCCCTACATCCAAGCCGCGCAAGGTCGCCAGCCCGAAGACAATCCCAGTCGCCAGCTCGTCGTTTCAGCCGTTCTCCCAATCCTCAGAATTTGAAAAACTAGGTGGAGCGGCTTCTACCGGGGGTGAGGTAGCCATTGAGGAAAATCCTCCAGGGTATATCGCCGCTAAATTAAAAGAAAATTTTGTTATGGTCGAAATAAATGGACGCAAAATTAAAGCATTAGTGGATTCAGGAGCAGACTTTTCTGTTATTTCGGACAAATTTCGACGCGAACTAAAGACACCTCTCTTCAAAGAACCAGGTCCCATTCTTAAAGCCGCAAATAAAAATTTAATAGAGACCCTAGGAAAATGTGTCCTGAACATAGAAGTTAATGGTCTGAATATCTCATTTGAATTCGTTGTTATGGTGGAATGCAGCCATGACATCATATTTGGATGGGACTTCTTCAAGACCACCGAGGCCGTCATTGATTGTGGCAGAAATGAACTCCATCTCGGGGAAACCTCCGTCCTGGAATCTCGAGAGGAGGAAAACCAGAGATTGTTTGCTTCCGACGACTTTGTCATCCCGTCTAAATCAATAAAGAAGATCAGCGTGATAAACGAAGAAATATGTGGTGTTAGAGATGTTTTAGTCTCAACTTCTAAGGACTTATTATTAAGAAAGGAAGTTCTTGTACCAAACTCATTGGTTACATTTCGACACGGCCGAGGTAGCATTTGGGTGGCGAATGGAGCGTCTTGGCCGCAACTGATTCCATCAGGAATGAATATGTGCACCATGGAAAGTTATGATAATGGGAATATCTGCAGTCTTATTGAATCCAGCGATAAGTTACAAGAAACGCAGCTAAAGTCACGTGAATGGTCACAGAAGATAAACCTTACTCTAGATCCAGGGCTGTCTGAAATTCAAAGGTTACAGCTTGTTTCATGCCTTGACGAGTTTATTGGCATATTTGACTTTGGGAGTACTCCTATTAAGCCCACCAGTACTGTGAAGCACAAGATAAACACAGGCGACCAGTCTCCTATCAAACAGCGGCCCTATAGAGTAGCACCAAGTGAACGACGACTAATTCAAGATGAAGTGAACAAGATGATTGAAAATCACATCGTGAAGCCCTCTGAAAGTCCTTGGTCATCTCCAGTTATTCTGGTTCGAAAGAAAGATGGGACCTGGAGATTCTGCGTTGATTACCGTCGATTAAATAAGATAACAAAAAAAGATGTTTACCCGCTGCCAAGCATTGACGATGCCTTGGACAGTTTAGCTGGCTCTAGTTACTTCTCCACGATGGATCTTCAGTCCGGGTATTGGCAGATTGAAGTGGACGAAAAAGACAGGGAGAAAACTGCTTTCATCACTCCAGATGGGCTGTATGAATTCCAAGTAATGCCTTTCGGTCTTTGCAACGCTCCAGCAACGTTTGAAAGGATGATAGATAGTGTCCTGGGCAGTCTTAAATGGAACATGTGCCTTTGCTACCTGGACGACATCGTAGTTTACGCACCTACCTTTGAGGAACATCTACGTCGTCTACAACTTGTATTAAGCTGCATCCAGAAAGCTGGACTAAGCTTGAACCACAAAAAGTGTCATTTTGGATCAAGGAGGATAAAGATTTTGGGACACCTTGTTGACGCCAATGGAATTCATCCAGATCCAGATAAAGTTGAAGCCGTCTCTAAATTTCCGAGGCCAAGGAATATCTCTGAACTGAGGAGCTTTCTTGGATTATGTTCCTATTACCGAAGATTTATTGAGAACTTTGACGACAAAGCTAGATCTTTGCATGACCTACTGAAAACTGAAAAGCAATTCTATTGGGATGCAGCTCAAGAGAAAGCGTTTGAAGTCCTTAAAATAGCTCTAATTTCAGAGCCTGTCTTGGGACACTTTGATGAATCCGCTTATACCCATGTACAGACGGATGCAAGCGGACATGGTATTGGAGCTGTTATTCTACAAATACAAGGTGGAAAGAAGCGACCTATAGCTTATGCATATAGAAGCTTAACAAAGGCTGAACATAACTATTCTACAACAGAAAAATAATGCCTTGCTGTAGTCTGGTCTATTAGCAAATTCCGTCCATATTTGTTTGGTCGACCATTCACGGTTGTCACTTACCATCATTCTCTATGTTGGTTGGTAGGACAGAAAGATCCTTCTGGCCGTTTGGCAAGATGGGCGCTGAAGTTGCAAGAATTTGACGTGACCGTTATCTACAAGAGCGGACGCAAACATAAGGATGCCGATTGTCTGTCAATTCGAGAAGCTTGAGAAGATCAACCAAGTGCTGTGATGTCACTAACCAACGTCGATATAAAGCCGACTAAAGACCCGGATTTAGCTAAAATAATCGATAATTTAAACTCGGGCTACACCAGAAAGGAATTCAGCATTATCGACGGCATATTATACAAGAAAAACTATAGCACAACTGGAAGACCCTGGCTTATGATGATCCCTAAGCACTTAAGATCGGAAGTTATAGCAGATTTACATGACGCTCCTACAGCTGGGCATTTGGGTTTCGCCCGAACGTATGACAAAGTGAAGAAACGATTCTAATGGCCTAGCCTTTATAGAACAGTTCGCCAATATGTAAGCCATTGTCGGGAGTGTCAACGAAGGAAGAAATTACCTCGACGTCCGGCTGGACAACTTGTATCCATACCACCTGTAGAAAAGCCATTCTATAAGGTCGGGGTCGATCTCCTTGGAAGATTTCCAGTTTCTAAAGATGGAAACCGTTGGATCATTGTGTGCACCGATTATATGACAAGGCATGCCATAACGAAAGCGATCCCAGACGGAGGAGCAATCGAAACAGCTAAGTTCCTGGTTGAAGATCTTATCTTGAAGCATGGAGCTCCTAGAGAAATGATAACAGATCGCGGAAGAAATTTCATTTCTCAAGTAATAAAAGAGATCAACGCTCTGTGCGGAATTGTGCACAGATTTACAACGGCCTACCATCCCCAGACCAACGGCCTGACTGAAAGGTTCAACAAAACTCTAGGAGACATGTTGTCCATGTACACAGGCGTGGAGCAGAAGGACTGAGACCAAGTTTTGCCCTACGTAACTTTTGCTTACAACACTGCTAAACAGGAGGCGACCGGCTACACTCCGTTCTTTCTTGTCCACGCCCGCGAGGCTGAGACCTACATCGATACCGTACTACCCTACCTACCAGATGAGATCTCTGACGACTACGTTGGAGAACTTGTGACCAGAGCTGAGGAAGCGCGTCAACTCTCCCGATCACGCCTTCTACAATCACAGGCGAAAGACCGTAGACTTTACGACCAGAAACATACTCCAGTCTATTACCAGAAGGATGATCTTGTGTGGGTTTTTACTCCCATCCGAAAGGTAGGGCTCTCAGAAAAGCTACTGAAGAGATACTTCGGTCCCTACAAGGTGACCAAGAAGCTTTCAGAAGTTACGTATGAGGTAGAGCTCGTGGACCCGTCTCCCCGATCACGGAAATCCAAGGATATCGTTCATGTCATTCGGATGAAGCCCTACCTGGACCCTGAAGAACAACATTCCATTCTGCTAGGAAACACAGGCCGTGATAGATTTCCTTCAAGAACAAGGGCTGAGATAAGCTAATCAGCGGGTCGCTGTTTTTTCTAAAGAGGGAGTAATGTCAAATAGCTCCATCCAGATGGGACAACTGTCAATCATCCCTGGACCCCGGGGGGGGGGGGGGGGAACCACATGTGTGGGGGCTTCTGGGAAGCTGATCTGTAAATAAGGAAAACGGGACGGTGGCTAACCCCGGTCATTTAGGATTAACTTTTAACTTGGGGTAAGTTCTCTCCCTATAAATACCTCGTATAATAATTTTTTTTATTCCCAAGTTTGCCCTTGCTTTATTTATCTCCGCGACAATATCTTGGTGGAAGCGTTCACCTTGTTCTTTGCTTTCTGCACCGAGATTATCAGGGAAAAAGTTTAAATGTGAATCCATAAAATGCAATTTTAGATTCATTTTCCCCCGAACTTATGGAATTTGGAAATCATATTTTCTACGATTCTCGCATAATTCAGTGACTTATTATTGCCTAACAAGTGTTTGACAACGTCGATGAATGTAAGTCAAGAATTTTTATCATCTTCTTTCAATGTTGCAACAAACTCTTCGTCATTTATTAGTGTACGAATTTGAGGTCCAATGAAAATACCTTCCGTTATCTCAGAACAACTAATTTTAGGAAATTTAGATATTAAATATTTGACAGCATCACTATCTTTCTTTAAAACCTTTACAACATTTTTCAATAACTCTAATTAGTTTTGTAAAGGGGGAGAAGAATTTTTAGTTAATGGACAGGCGGTTCATTTTCAACGTTTTGTTCACCTAAGCGAAACATACTTCTTTCAGGCCATATTTTTTTTGTAAATAATGATTCTTTCTGTCTCTGCTGTCCCACTTGCATAAAAAGCAAAGATTCCTTTTTGTTTCCTTTCTGCAAGCCCTGTGAAATTCCTATAATTTTAAGATCACCGCAAACTTTCCAACAATAATAATAATAATTCAACAAACCCAAGATTTTCTTGAAAGTCGAATAGGTTTCTTTCATATGGGTTGAATAGGCAACTGGTATGGAAGGTAATACACTACCATAATGCAGCAAACAAGCCTTCAAACTTTGTTTAGAGGAATCAATAAAGAGTCTATGCTCGGTAGCATGGTAATTAATTTTCAGAGTTTCAAAAACGACTTCAATATCATTGCAGTACACTAATCGTTGTTCTTCAGAAAAAAAAAGAACAAAAAGCATTGTTCCCTTATACGATAGACAGAGATTTTGGTTTGTGGTAACAAGAGGTTCCTTTGCTCTAATCTTGATCCAAGGATTTCTGCTGCTTCTTTTGATAGCCCTAGATCCCTAACTAGATCATTTAATGATGCCTGATCAAATAAATGTAGAATGCCACTTTCATTTGAAATAAATTCAGGCTCTTCTAATTGATGATCATCTAAACATGCTGTGTGCTGATCATCCTTTTTGATATAGGATTCTTGAACCGTTTTAGGAATCGGTATGGGATTCTCGAGGTCGTGAGGAATAGGTTGTCTAGCTGATGGTAAATAAGGATAAAGGTTAGTTTAATTATTTTTGCTATTAAGGCCTGTGGGTTTGCAGACACAGAAATAACAATAGTCATGGTGATTTTTTGGTTCTCGCCAAACCATTGGTACACCAAAGGGCATACCTTTTGATTTCCCCCCCGATTTCCATTTCAAAAGCCCTTGATAGCACGTTCCGCACACACTATGGGGGCACCACCACTTGTCTTGATCACCTAAGGCCACACACCAAAATATTCTTTATAGTATTCTTTTATCTTTGGGGTTATACGTTTCCTCTGTTTGGGAATTGTAAATTTTCCACAAATGTAGCAGAACATTTCTGGATTAGCTTTGTATTTACGCGGAATTATTTATATATTTAAAAGTATTTATGAAAATAAATGTATTGTTGAACATTTTCTTGATATAAATTTCAATGGTATGCATTTCATCTAAATGATGATTAAATTTTATGTTTACAAAGTCAATATCTTCAAAATATTTTGATGACAGCGATGACATCAGCTTCTTTATAAAATTAAATATTTTCTAATATATATTTTTTAATTGAGCTAATTTTGAAAAATGAAGGTTATATTCATGATCTACGGGTTGGAATTTACTAGAAACAACTTTCAAATATTGAGAAGGAAAAAGTGTGTTTATAAGTGTAATCTTTTGCATTTCCATACCTGAAAATAATGCAACAAAGCTATGATGCCTTAGGGTACAGCTTATTTTTAAATTCTGCTGCGTATCAAATGTTAACCTATTGCATTTACATACATGAAGATATATATTAGGATATAAGCTATGCCCCTGAAGCTACAATTCTATTAAACTCTGTATGTTTAGGAAGGTTTGGGCTATCATAGGGTGATACTTTTTTGAAACTTATACTTGGGGCCTAATATTATCGTACTGGGACAATTCTATCTTCCAATTTATATTGTTCGTACTTCCGAGATGAAGGATTCCAGAATCAGTGTCTTTATAGAGCTATTATAGATCTGTCACAAATCCAATACGATAATATTAGCTTCTGAAACTGGGGTTAATAGAGTTCCCATGATCCCTACAAGAATTTGGAATCTCGAGGATCCAGTGGGCCCAAACAGAACACGTCATGCAGGATGTCAACGACATTTTGTCTCAACCGCCCAAGAGGACATGCGTCTTGTTCGCATGGCCCGACAAGATCATTTAATCAGATCCTTTAATAATTTGAAAAAATAGTATATATGTGGTATTGTACTGGGATAAGGTGCCTGAAATATGAAAAAGACATTTTCTTATCGTGCAACTGAAAGTTGCTGATGGCTTGAGCCATCTATCGAAATAAATATCAACTATTCTCGTTGATTTTTAATTATTCCAGAATTGGCCAAAAACTCATTCTTGATTAAATCAAGAAAAGTTAACCACGTACGCGTTTCGGGCTGTTGGCTCTTATCAGCGTGGTGCAAGCTGTACCTCACCTGTACCTGTACGACCAAAAAACCTTCCATTCAGGCATCCTGAAAAATCATGAAACGGGTAGTTAAGGCCAGAATTGCCTGAGACCACGACACAATGTGAAAAAAAATAGAACAGTTGTAATCAATAACAAAACAAACAATCATCAAATATTACAATTGGACTATTTTTTCACATTGTGTCGCGGTCTCACGCAATTCTGGCCTTAACTACCCGTTTCATGATTTTTCAGGATGCCTGAATGACCAGTTTTTGGTCGTTGAGGTACAGCTTGTACCACGCTGATGAGGGCCAACAACCCGAAATGCGTACGTGGTAAGCTTTTTTTGATTAATCAAGAATGGGTATTTACCAATTCTGGAATAATTAAAAATCAACGAGAATATTTGATATTTATTCCGATAGATTGTGCAAGCCATCAGCAACTTCTAGTTGCACGATAAGGAGATGCCTTTTTTCATAACCTTTAATAATTGTTTAAATGTAAATATGAAATACGTAAATGCCTGTTACCGGACCAATTCGCATAATACAGTATCGAAACTATGGGAATTACTTTGATCAGACGTACTTTAGGTTATTTGATCCAGATAAGTCAAATATTGCGGAAACGTATACGAAATAAACGAATGTCCAAATGAGCGAATATTCGGATAAATTTGCATATATCGAGGTCGAAACTCATATGTTTCTATTATAGGTTGAAGATTAATAGTGAAAGTTGTTTTATATTTTATAAGAAATTGCACTTTATATATTTAGATATGATGTACTAGAGCGCCATCTGTTATCAAATTATAAAACTATTTTAGAGGCGTAATATTCTTTTTAAAATAAAACAATTTCTACTGTCCTTACTGCGATGGAAAAATTAAAGGGAGGGCCTGGCTCATCAGTGGTGAACCCTCCCAGCGGTTTCGCCAGTTTAATCTACCATACCATAATATAACAGCGGTATGGTAGATTAAACTGGCGAAACCGCTGGGAGGGTTCACCACTGATGAGCCAGGCCCTCCCTTTAATTTTTCCATCGCAGTAAGGACAGTAGAAATTGTTTTATTTTAAAAAGAATATTACGCCTCTAAAATAGTTTTATAATTTGATAACAGATGGCGCTCTAGTACATCATAACATTATTGTTCTAATAAAAGAAAACAAGACCTAATCCAAATAATTTATTAGTGTGTGACGTTTCGGCAACAACATTGTCACCATCATCAGACAAAAATATATGCTTTTTTTTTTTTTTTTTGTCTGATGATGGTGACAATGTTGTTGCCGAAACGTCACACACTAATAAATTATTTGGATTAGGTCTTGTTTTCTTTTATTATAATCTATAATCCAAATTGTGCTTTATCAATTATTGTTCTAATAAAAGACACAATTTGATATTTGCGGAAGAGCGATTGCTCGAAGCATATTATATATATTTATAATTATATTTAATTCTGCTGTCCTAAAAGCTTATGTCCATAGTTCTTCTAAAATACCCATTCCAAGAGTCTTACAACAGTCACCGATAAAAGGAAGTTCCAAAAATGCAATATAACAGCGGTATGGTAGATTAAACTGGCGAAACCGCTGGGAGGGTTCACCACTGATGAGCCAGGCCCTCCCTTTAATTTTTCCATCGCAGTAAGGACAGTAGAAATTGTTTTATTTTAAAAAGAATATTACGCCTCTAAAATAGTTTTATAATATTTAGATATCTTTAAATATAAATGAAAGATACGCCATTTTTATGCTACTATAATTATTTTATTATTCCACAATTCTTGCACACCTACACATTATAAACCAAGCCTTTTATATGAAAAAAAAAAAGATGATAAAAACGTTCGATTCGTTTTGAATCAAAACATAGTAAAGTAATAGTATATCACTGATATATTATATTTTAACAAAACAGATCAGATCATCCCTCCTTCCTTATATTGTACATAGTTGGAGAAAAACGGCAAGGAGGGTATCGGGGTCGGGTAGATCTCCTAGGCGGAGGTGACGTGGAAACTTGAGGGTCTTGTTCCAGTCGAGGTCGGGTAGATCTCCAAGGCGGAGATGACGTGGAAACTTGAGGGTATTGTTCCAGTCGGTGAGGTCCTGCGCCAGCGTTGTCCAAGGTTCAATCAGAAAAAATCTTCAGCATATTTGTATTCTGAACCTATCCTCATCTGATTTACATGCACTTTAAATGTGCCTTTTAGGTTCTTTACTAGAAAAACATTGTAACCTAGTCGTCGTATCACTTGGAGCTTGAACCATTTGCGCCTATTTTGTTTAACTATTGTAAACAGCACTTTATCTCCAACTTGAAAATGTCGCCTTACCAACTCATTACTCTCAAATGTCCTCTGGATAAATTCAGAGTTCAAGCAATTTACAAATGTTCTAGGCACATAACTTAGGGGACGTTCTACAGGAGGCTTATCAAAAGGGGTAGGGGTATTTCTATAATTAAATCGAGCATTTTGTAAAATACAGTCCATATTTGAGTTTGGAGATTCCTCTAACGACTTTTCCAGAGATTCTTTTATTTTTCTTACCGAAACTTCAGCAATTCCGTTGGACGAGGGATTATATGCTAGCGAGGTTAAGGGGTATACATTATTTTTCCGTAAGAACTCCTTAAATAAAAGCGAATTGAAGGGGGGGGGGGGCATTGTCAGACACTAAGCATTGCGGTAATCCATACCTGGCAAAACACTCCCGTAGAAGCTTAATATTTTCTTGCGAAGTATTACCTCTAACTGAGAATACTTCAATCCAATTTGAATTTGAAACTACTACCAATAAGTAACAATCACCTCTGAAATAAAAAGGTCAACATGAACTCGCTGCCACGGTTGGTTAGTCCTGGGTCAAGGTGTGTTCTCAGCAGGAGGAACTGTCTGATGATGCATACAGGGAGAACATTCCTTCACAAACTCTTCAATTTGACTATCCATTTTTGGCCACCAAACCGAATATCTGGCTAGAGATTTCATGTGATTGACTCCAATATGACCTTGATGAAGTAGCTTCAGCATTTGATCTTGACAGGTTCTAGGAATCACTGCCTAAGAATCAACAAAAATGCCTTCCTGTAGTATAGAAAAATTTTCCAATTTTGAAAGGAAAGGTTTAATTGTTTCATCCTTTCTGCTAACTGAGGGTCTTCTAATAGATATTCCTTGAGCTTATTTAAAAACGGATCTTTATTGGTTTTTTCTTCAATAATGATGTGGCCCAATGGAGTTACATTTAAAAGTGATATATCATGTGTCACCAAATAAATGTTGTCTTCCCTTGAATTTATTTCCTCGAGTGGAAGTCTCGAAAATGCATCAGCACAGAGCATGGTATCTTTATTTGTATATCTAATATCGAAATCTAAATTTGACAATTCTAAAGCCCACCTATGCAAGCGATTAGCAATTAATGGTGAAAGAAGTATTTTGTTTCCAAAAACAGTCGTTAAAGCTTTATGATCACTCTTTAACACAAATTTATCCGAAACAAGTATTGTCTCAGTTTGGAAGTTGCAAACACAATAGCAAGTTATTCTTTCTCAGTCTGAGAGTATTTAGCTTCTGCACTTGACAATGTTCTGAAAACAAAGGTGATTGGCTTCTCTTCCCCTTCCACAATATGACACAAGACCCCATTTATGCCATAGGCAGATGCATCACAGGTTAAAGTTAATGGAAGCTACATTGAATAGTGAATTCAATAAGGTTAACTTTAAATTCAAAAATGCCTTTTCGCATTGGCTAGACAATTTCCAACGATTTTCCTTCTTTAAGAGTTGATAAAGGGGACCAGCCAAAGTTGACATATTAGGTATGTATTTTAAGTAGAAGCTCAACATCCTTAGAAAAATCTTCAATGATGTTTTGTCGAAAGGCTTTTTACACCTTTCCAATGCTTCCAATTTCTTTGAATCGGGGCTGACACCATATTCATTTATAATATGACCTAGAAAACAAATATATGTAGTAATCCCGATGTGGAATGTACTGGGCAGTCGTGGTAGTG
Source organism: Cordylochernes scorpioides (assembly GCA_030710605.1). Classification (NCBI taxonomy): domain Eukaryota; kingdom Metazoa; phylum Arthropoda; class Arachnida; order Pseudoscorpiones; family Chernetidae; genus Cordylochernes; species Cordylochernes scorpioides. The sequence goes on along the minus strand of CP092866.1, from coordinate 83,223,357 downwards.
GGTGCGTAATGGGATTCCCGCACTGGGACAGCAAGAGACAGAGGCAGGTCTAGATGGTAACTCCAAGAAGGTAGAGGTAGACCACGGACGAAGACAGTCGGACCACGGGCGTCACGGATGCCCTACATCGCGGATAGGGGTGAGAAACCCGACCGTATAACAGCGTCGCTCTGAAAACAACTAAACAACTAACTTTGTCCCAATCTTGGGGGGCTTTTATATGAGACGCTCGCAGATGGCGGCGAGTTCTGATTGGCTCCCATAAAATACGCCACCTGTCAGGCGCCGGGTTGTTTACCACGTCTGGCCACCTGTTGACGGGGTGATTGAACTCATTATCATAAACACCTGTTCGTCTGGGTTATGTCGTCGTCTGGTCTACCGTTGCCTCTTTGCTTTATTTGTCATTTCTATTGTTATACAAGGTCGATACATATTTTATATAGATATGGGGTTATGATAAATATTATAAGAAGATTGTGACCTATTTAGCTCAAAATATACTACAGAATGTGTCCCCGGTGATGAAGGTTTGGTTGGGGGAATGACATGTAATGAATGATGACCTAACAAACCTATTATAAAAGAATAAAAGAAATCATTTGTATACAAATTAGTTAAAATTATTATAGAGTTACAAGTTAAAAAGAGAGAGATGTTGTAATGGTGGTGTATCAATGAAATAAAAATCAAGGTTATAAAAATAAAAACGCACAAAATGAATGATACAAGATTAAGAGAAAGTATTTAATACAAAATTTTAAATATGGTAAAATGAATCGTACAAGGAAAATAATATCTTATTGCTTAAAAGGTGAGAGGAAAAAAAATGAAGTAAGTTTATTGACTGAACGCATAATGTGACGCTAAGGTTGAAAAGGGGAAAGGGGGTATCTGAGCATGTTTCTGCAAAGTAGTATCTCAAGCATTCTGCAATGCAATGCGAACTTGTTTAAGTGAGGCATTGTTTTCATTAACAGAAGGCCCAAGATATTCCGTCTGCATCATTAGCTCAGACAGTGAAAAGAGGTGGGAAGATTGATGGAGGTAAAAGGGAGAGGTAGAGGTAAGAGGGATCCCTGTTGTCCATAATGATTATGCCCGGTTGAATGATGACAAAAAAGTGAAAGTTTGAAAAAATGGTGAATTGAAATGATGAGTCGGGCGATGAGAAAAAAAAATAAAAAGATCGCGCTGGATATCCTGAACTCATTATCGGGAATGGTATAGCGAGGAAGGATTGTTCCAGTCGGATTAATCAATGAAAAAAAAACAAAAATGTTCGGCGAACTGGAATCCCTTGGAAGGTAGTTGGAGGTTTGAAGGATGTGGAAAAGGGAAGGTGGGAGTAAGAGATTCATTGCTGTCATTTTTGATTGTGTCCGACTTGTGTGGTGAAAAGAAAAAGTTGAAAGATGAAAAAATGATGAGCCGGACGATGAGAGAAAAAAAAACTAACTGGGTCTCCTGAGCTCACTGTTGGGAAATGTACAGCGAGGAAGGGTCTTCTAGTTAGTTTAATCAATAAAAAAAAAGAAAATGGCTGACGAACAATAATCTCTTGATGGGTGTAAAAAGTTGGGAGGAAAGGTTCATGGGATAGAGTTAGAGGTTGTAAGGGAAGCGTCAAAAAAAAAACATTTTGAAAATCTATTAAGAAAAATAAAATGATAAATGTTTTATATGTTTAAGAAATATTATAAATATTGTTAGGTGTAGGTTTTTTAAAATGGTGCCTAAAATAGTTGAAGTTGTAAAATCCTAAGTCTAAGCATGATGAAAAAAAAGAAAATAAAAATATTAAAGGTAATAATATATAAAGGGTTGATTGGTATTTGATGGCATTAATGTTGATGGTTAATAAACAAAATGATATTATCGATTAATATTGAAATATTTTATCTACATCTGTAAGTTAAAAAACAAAGTCCAACACCACAAAACTAGTAAAACTGTAAGTCTATTTACAAATAAATGAGAGAAAAGCTAGCAAACCTATTAAATGGGAAATAATTTGGGGCACAAATTAGTTACTAGAATAAAAATAAAGATAAAGGGGAGTAGTGGTGGCACACTGATATCATAATATAAAACTACAAAAAATATATAAGAGGAGTACATAGGAAGGATAAATTTAAAGTAAACACACACAATAGCGAAAGTAAATATTTGGGATAGTTGGTATACTAGTTACAGTTTTTTGTTACTTAAGGTGCCTTGAGTATTTACAACATGGATTCAGGGATGTAATACAGGAAGGAGGAGAAGTAGAGATAATAAAAGTAAAATAAAATATAAAAGATAATTGACTTAAGCAAAAGGTTTACGATAGGTAGTGACGCAGTGAGGAATAAATGAAGAAGGTCTGAATTGGTTTCTGCAAAGGACATCTCAGGAGTACTGCCCTGCAATACGAGCTTAGAAGCGAAGTATTGTTTTCAGGGTTCAGCAATCTCAAGATGCTCTGTAAGTAGCATTAGACCAGATGGGCAAAAGGCGTGAAGATCGAAGGAGAGGTAGGTAATGGGAGAATATGGGAAAGACATTTTTTCTGAGAGAGGTTAAAAAGAGATGGTGTCTCAAGAGCTGCGCTGCTGTGGGTGATTGAGCTCGACCAGATGAAAAATAAAATTAAACGAAAAATGAGTGGGTGCATCGTGCTGATGATGGCCTGGGTCGAGCGTTAAAGAGAAAAAAAAATCTCGCTGGTTACCCAAGCTCTCCGTGTGGAGTTAACCTGGGGAGGAAGAGTGTACCAGGTCGATGGATCATTAAAAAATAAAAATTAAAAAATGTTGACGAGCAGGAGTCTCAGGAACCGTTGAAGAGGTTAGAGGATGGAGGTAGATTGTGAAAACAGGACTCGACTGTTGCCATTGATTGATTGAACCCGGGCTTGAGGAAAAAAGAATGAAATAAAGAATGCTGGGACGGCGACCTGGGTGTAAATAATAAAAGTCGGCAAACAGGAACTCTGCTATGGACGAGGGGTGGTTAGAACGAAGGCATAGAAGGCCTATAATTGAATGATTGACAGGTAAGAGTGTTGAAGTAGGAAAGAATATCTCTGCTAATGATGCTGCTAATGATGCATATAAAGGTCATTCCACCCCTTTAGAAGTAGGGAAGGAAAGACGAAGTAGAAAAAAAATAGGGGGGAGTTCAGTGCGTGCGTCCTTGAGCTTTTGTCGTTGGGATGAAGACTGGAATTAATTGTCCTTTTAGGAGGCCAAGATGGCGTCTCCTTTGGTCTCATGTACAGGATCGATTTTAGAGATGGTGGGGACCTAATTTTTAAAACTTTTAAATATTGAGAAAATATCAATTGAAATAGTAATAGGTCAATTAAAATAAAGAGCGTAATAAATTTAATTATTAATACTATGGCCATAAATAAGGTATCGATTGAAGGGTTAATTAGTGCGGAATATTATCCTTGTAAAAGGGCAATGGCATGATAGTGACTTATAATTTGAATGGGGCGTGTGCATAAATAGTGAACATAACAATGATTTTTGCAAAGTTTGGAGTATTTGATTAAGAAATTGGAGTTTTGCTATAAAATAAGATATAAAAAAAAACACACACACAAATAAGTTTAGAAAATATTATTCGAGTAATTAAAATATAATATGATTTTTTTTGTAAAATTGAAATTAATGAATTGAAATTTGAAAGTTGCTTAAAATAAAGTAAAAATTGATAAATGAGGGTGTATAAGATTTACAATTTGAATTGAAATGCTATTAAAATGGTGGAATAATGAACTTGATGGATTTATAATGATAATGTTATTGCTATTAAAATGGTATCGAATAATTAATTCAGAGCAAACGGAGATAGTGATACATTAAGTAGTTCTGTAGAGAAAATTCTCCTACCAGCTGGATGTTTTGAATGGGTCTTGTGGTGTGGGCTGCGATGAGGCTTGGTGATCTTTTTTGCGATGGTTGCCATGGGACATCGTCGATGCTGGTTGGCGGGGCAATGCCAGGACTTCTCGATGAATATTGTCTGCCTGTTCGAGCCGATGGGGGAAGATGTTCGTGGCGCAGGAGATGTCGATGGGAGCGATGATGACCTGCTCGATGCGAGGTGCAGCTAGTCCTCGCATGGCGTCTTTTAGGCGGCTTACTAGGTCTTCGCAGTGGGGTTGCATGTTGGTGAGGGCATCCGCGACGTATTCGTCTCCGACCTCCGTCATCCTCTGCATGCTGCTGTCCTCAGTTATCCTGTCGACTTTTACGGGTTCTGTAGTAATCCCGATGTGGAATGTACTGGGCAGTCGTGGTAGTGGGTGCGTGATGGGATTCCCGCACTGGGACAGCAAGAGACAGAGGCAGGTCTAGATGGTAACTCCAAGAAGGTAGAGGTAGACCACGGACGAAGACAGTCGGACCACGGGCGTCACGGATGCCCTACATCGCGGATAGGGGTGAGAAACCCGACCGTATAACGGCGTCGCTCTGAAAACAACTAAACAACTAACTTTGTCCCAATCTTGGGGGGCTTTTATATGAGACACTCGCAGATGGCGGCGAGTTCTGATTGGCTCCCATAAAATCACGCCACCTGTCAGGCGCCGGGTTGTTTACCACGTCTGGCCACCTGTTGACGGGGTGATTGAACTCATTATCATAAACACCTGTTCGTCTGGGTTATGTCGTCGTCTGGTCTACCGTTACCTCTTTGCTTTATTTGTCATTTCTATTGTTATACAAGGTCGATACATATTTTATATAGATATGGGGTTATGATAAATATTATAAGAAGATTGTGACCTATTTAGCTCAAAATATACTACATATATATATTTTTTAAATAAGTATTTTATATTTTCTAAGGGTGAAATTTATCTCTTTCAATTTATCGAAGATCATTTTCAAAAGCTTTTATTTAACTTGCCTCCATGTCTGTCTGTCTGTCGCCAAATCTTGTAATCAATTTTTAATATACTTATAGGGCACCTAGAAATATGAAATTTGGTACAAATGTTCAAACCTGATGACAATGCTAGCTGACCAATTTTCAGACTTCTGGGTTGCAGGTTGGCCAAGAACGGACAAATTTCCAAATTTATTTTAAAATTTTGTATATTTAATTTTAATATGCTTCCAGACCATATAGAATAATGAAACTCACAATGCTCGCTCAGTCCAATTAACAATGCAAGTGTACTAATATTCAGACTTCTGGGTGGTCGGGAAGGCGGGAAATGAACCATTATCTATATTTCTTCTTAAAAGCTTTTATTTAACTTGCCTCCATGTCTGTCTGTCTGTCTGGATGTATGGATGTCTGTCGCCAAATCTTGTAATCAATTTTTAATATACAGTGGTACCTCGACATACGAGCGCCCCAACATACGAGTTTCTCTAGATACGAGCCGAAGAGCAAGTGATTTTTTGCTTTTACTTACGAGCGAATTTCGAGATACGAGTTCGGTTCGGTAGTAACACGCAGTCGCGCCATCACGCGCACACCCAGGAACTGTCGACTGAGGAGATACAAGAGTTACAGTCACAGCAGCATACTGAGGTTATGCAAGTAATTGATTTTGAGGAGTCAGAGGAGGAGGTTATTTCTACAAGTGAGATAAAGGAGATCTTAGGAATGTGGGAGAGAGTTTCACAGTTCGTGAAAAAAAAAACACCCAGAAAAAGTTGCAACAGGTCGTGCATCTGACCTTTTTAATGACACTTGCCTAGCTCATTTCCGGAACATTCTGAGAGGGAGGAAGAAACAAACCTCCTTGGACATGTTTTTTCAAAACGGCCTACAGGTGAAAGCGAGAAAAATGTAGCGAAAAAGGCAAAGACCAGTGAGGATATCTAATTTATTTCTTTACATTCTCTTTTTTGTTTTTTGTGCAATAAATATTTGATATTTATAAATACGTTTTTTTTTTTTATTTAAAACCACGTAACAAAAATAACTGGGGTGATATTTTGGAGGTTGGAACGGATTAATGGTAGTTCAATTGTTTTGTATGGGGAAATTTGCTTCGAGATACGAGTAATTCAAGATACGAGCAAGGTTGCGGAACGAATTGAACTCGTATGTCGAGGTACCACTGTACTTATAGGGCACCTAGAAATATGAAATTTGGTACACATATTCAAACCTGATGACAATACGCGCGCAGCACAAGAGGCTCACGAGGGGGAATTAGAGGGAAAACGCTGCTTCGGTAACACTACTTTGAACCCTAAATGAGTGCGGAAGCAAAGCAGACACATTCTATGGATCCCACCTGTGAACCAATAGCTGTTCAAACATCAGTGATGGCGCCGATTGATTGTGTGCAGCCAGATGTTGACGATGAATTGGACGTCTCAAGCAACATCAACGAAATCGTGCGAAAATCAAAAGACAACATCGTTAATGAAGCTCATGAACTCAGAGCAGAGGAATTCGCCTGGTATTTTCTGTTTCCTTATGGTGTTAACGGATTGAAGGAAGAGACACGTAGAGTTAAAATAACACCATTGGATTATTTCCAATACCGAGTGCTAGGTAGAGACACAAGATTTCAGAGAACCGATTACCTATTCTATGCACTGTAGATATTTGAATATTACCGGATAAAGTCGACCATATCTGCATGTGGAAAGAAAATTGAAGGTCAAGATGGTGCGGTAGAAGATGTCCATCTTTACACAAATAATTTACGAGGATCGGCAGCATATTGGCGCTCCGCTTTAAAGGAATTAATATCACAGATAAGATGCTTAGGCCCGCCGACATATTTCGTGACCTTTAGTTGCAATGACTTAAATTGGTTGGACATGCGCAAGGCCCTCTTGATTTCAGATGGACGACCTGACGAAGATCTTGCTGCACTTGACTTGCAAGCGACGCAAAAACTAATCGAACAATATCCAGTGATTGTAAGTCGTCATTTTTCAATTCGCGTAAATGCGTTGATGAAATTAATCCTAAGCAACCAGGAGGTGTTTGGCGGACGAGTGAACAACTACTGGTGGCGTATCGAGTTTCAAAACAGAGGTAGTCCACATCTGCATATGGTGGTTTGGATAGAAAACCATCCATCATTCGATACTGCTGAGGGTATTCAACAAATCGATCGTGTATGCTCATGCAAAATATCATCCGACGATTCAGAGCATCATGAGCTAATCAAGAAGTGTCAAATTAATCATCGCACTACTTCTTGTACGAAAAAGTATTTACCAACATGTAGGTTCAGCTTCCCACGTCAGGAGTGTGCGGAAATCCGAATCGTAGCACATTCATCAGATGATTTCGTACGGAACGGTGGAAGACTATGTCTACTCAAGCATCACCAGGAGGACTGATGGTTAACAACTATAATCCAACACTCATAGGATTATGGAAAGGAAATATGGATATTCAACCATGCGGATCAAATGATGCCATCGCATTTTACATAGCATATATCCAAATCAGAGCCTACGGAACTAGATGCAGGTGTGGATCAAGCAAAAGGGCAGATTAAACGGGAGGAAAAAAATATATCACGCAAGCTCTTCAAGATCTGTATGCGAATAATGAACGACCGTCAGTTTTCAGCATGTGAAAGTGCATATCGATTGTGTCATCTTAACCTTCGTAGTAGCTCCAGAAAATGTGTTTTCCTGAACACACGAAAACCTGAACAGAGATATAAAGTGATCAAATTCGATGAAGCTGGTCGAGCCATGGGCTATTGTGCAAATATTTTCGAAAGGTATGAAAGCGGCCAGCTAATCACGCAGATTATGACTTCAGTAACATGAGCTTGCTTGAGTTTGCGAGGCTGTTGGAGCCATACTACGCTAGAAAACAAGAACATAATGAAGAATGCGTAGATCAGTACAAGAAAGAAGAGATATCAAGAAGTCAATTGATAAAATTGAATGACTGTTGTAAGATTTCGGTTAGAAACAATCCATCTGTAGTGAGAGTGCCATATTTCAAGGTCGATATTGAGCCGGAAAACTATTACTACAGCTTACTTCTCCAGTACCTGCCATATCGTGATGAGTTCGAAATATTGTACGAGTTCAACACAGCACGCGAGTCATTGTGGCTAAAGAACAAGATCTGCGACGTATGAGCAAGTATCTGGAGCTATACAAGGAACGTGACAAGCTACTTGAGAATGCCTTCAATCAGGTACATGCATTCGAAATCCTGAGCCAAGAGCCCTTTCAAATTGAAGAAGACCTCGAAGAAGAGGTACCTGATCAGCTGATGAATGATGAGCAGTTTCACTTGGCGCAGAGGCCAATGAACATTGGCCAGCGAGACGTGTATGAAGACATCACACGCAGCCTTCAAGAGCAATTCAGTCGGAGCGATTTAAGATTACGGCTTTTTATAACTATCAATGCGGGTACAGGAAAGACCTTCCTGTTCAAACTTCTCAAGAACCAAGTAAATCGATGTTACGGAAAGCAAGTAGTCAAAGTGTGTGCTTTGACCGGTGTAGCGGCTCGTGTTGTTGGAGGGTCAACCCTGCACACCACACTAAAATTAACAGTTCAAAAAGACGGAAAGATTGTACAAATGCCGATGTTGACAGGAAACTACCTGAGACTGATGCGTCAACAATGGATTGACACATAAATCAATTTCATCGACGAAATCTCTATGGTATCTTATGAGATGCTGTGCATGATAGATTCGCGTCTCCGACAGCTGACAAATAACGATAAGGTCTTCTTCGGAGGAATCAATGTGCTCCTATTCGGTGACTTGATGCAGCTACCACCAGTTATACAATTTTTTTTTCAGACAAATTAAACAATTTTATTGATTCTTTCAATCAAATTTTACAAAGGAGAAAATATAAAAGAGTAAATGGGCATATAAAGTGTAGGGGAATATATATACAAATATCTTCAGCAAGGAAGGCTTCCCCACCTTGAGAGGGTCCTCCTCCAGACAAGGAGGGGGTCTTCTTGTACACTCCTCAGTTCCGCGCCGAGGAAGTGCCTATAGATGCGCGTCTTGGCAGACGCCAGGATGGCCAGGGCGTCATCGTCTAGGCCATGCCCGAAGACCCAGCCCTGCAAGTCAGGGGGCCGCCCGATGATGGTAAATGCCTCCCTGATGAGAGGCCTGATGTAGCGGCAGGACCAGTACCTGTGAACCAGCGACAGGTCGCCGGACCCACAGGCGATGCAAGACTGATGTGCCGATGCTGAATGGGCTGGATGGGGCAGGGCGTGCAAAGCTAACCGCACTGCCACGTCCGCGTTGTGCCCGGAGAAGGCGCAGCGCCGGAGCGACGACCAGCCGATGTTGATGGGTAGGTTTATATTTTCCTCCCACCTTCTAGCGAACTGGATGATGGGCAGAGCAGTCAGGCGTGGACGCTCTAAGATGCGACGGGCAGTTCGGGTGATGACTCGCCCACCAGTTAGAGGAAATCGGGTGTTTGAAAAACCACTCAGTATTGAAGCCAGCAACAAACTTATGGCTCCTATTTACAATGGTTGAATTGAAAGAGAATATGCGACAACAAGGAAGCACAACATTTATCGATATTCTGAATGCATTACGAATTGGAGAACTTCGAGCTGAGCACATTGCAGTTCTATTGAAAAGAGTCCTTATTGAAGCTTCTCTGGTGACTTATCTATTGAAAAGGCTTTAAGAATTTACCCAACCAATGATCAGGTTAATGCCCACAATCAAGCAGTCCTTCAGCATTTCCGTGAAAAGAAAGAAGAGATGTTCTATATTCGCGCTCAAGACCAGTTAGTTGATGCAACACGTAATTCTGATCATGTTAACATGGACGACATAATACCAACTGATATCAACAAGACAGGAGGACTGCCGAAGGAATTGGAGATATTTGTTGGGGCAAAGATAATGCTGCGATCTAACATCGATGTGTCCAAGGGATTAGTCAATGGAGCGATAGGCTTTATTACAGAGATTATATGGCCCCACTTCCGCCGTGCCCAAATGTATGAAACGGACATACCATCAGTTCGAGTAGACTTCGCACAAGACGGCAATCATTTGATTCGGCCGATAGTAATACAATTCCAGGCCAAGTATAGCTACGGAACCGCGGAACGTAGAATGTTGCCAATGGTCTTGTCTTGGGCATCAACAGTACACAAAATGCAAGGAAGCACTGTTGATCACGCAGTAGTTTACTTGGGATCGAAGCTCTTTGCGGATGGTCAAGCTTATGTTGCCGTCAGTAGAGTCAGATCACTAGAAGGCCTGCAGATAGAGGAATTGGACTGCAACAAATTGACAGGACTGAAGCCATGCAATAAGGAGGCACTAAAAGAAATGGACCGTATGCGAAATCACAGAACTGATTTAAATAATATATATAACTAAAATTGCATAAATAAATACTTAATAATAAAAAGACTCATTAATAAAAAAAACTTTTATTTAACCTGCTTCTATATCTGTCTGTCCACAAATCTTGTAATCATTGTTTATATACTTCCAGAACACCTTTTTAAATAGTTCCCCTTTTTCAATTAGTATGTTGTTACACTCTCAACTATTTAATAAATTGTTTAATTAAAATTCAAATTATATATGTACCAATTATCCCCTAACAATAATCCACTGGGTGTCTCTAACTTTGTAATATAATTCAATAAATTTAGGGTTCCCAAAAGCAAAGAGACGCAGTTCTGTTAGTAACGGATTTTGCTTACGTCACTTCCGACCTCCCACTAGGAATTGACCATTCTGCTGCGAGCAGGCTTGCAGCTATTTAAGGCCAACGTCGTCTCAGTGATATGGCTTTTTTTTTTGGACTGGCATATATACGAGTAAAAATAGCGTGAATAATTCATTATAAAAAAAAACACTTAAAAAAAAGCTTTTATTTAAAATGCACTAAAAATAACAAAATAAATATTTCTGAAGTATTGCTTTTTTTTTCTGAAGGTACCATTTAACAAATAAAATAACAGACTTAGAAATAAAAAGCGGTGAGGGATAATAGCCATGGATTTGAGATTTTTGTGATTTTATATGAAGCAAATGATTAGCAAGATTACGCCTTTCATTAAAATTTTGCCTATTTAACGCATAAACGATAATCATCCCCCAAGAATAAATTTTGGAGGAGTAATGCTTCCCTACCCTTTAAGTTACACTATTAAGACCCGTAAGCAAATCCCATATTTTAGTAGTCCTGCTTAATTGACCCGCGATTCTTCAAGGACAATCCCATCAGTGGGTGAAAGTGAACGATTCCAGAGCTACGTGGGTATTGAGAAAGATAAGTCTTGAGCTAGTTCATTTATCCCGAGTAGCAAAGTAAAATGTCAATTATGTCTTAAACTTAAAATACTGTTCTTACTTTAAGGATGACTTGTACTAGACCCATTAAGTTCATTTATGGAGAAAGTTTTTTTCTGTCTGCTCAAAATACTCCAACACCACTGCAAATCCAGCACATATCCTGGATTGTATTAGAGCTAAGAAGGAAGACATATACAAGAACCCCAAAACTATAGTAGAAAAATTATTGCTTTCAACCTTCATGACTGGTGTAATCTTACCCATGGAATAATAAAAAAGTGACTTATTTAGTTCTCTCTATAAATTGTGTAAAATTCACCATCTTTATATTGAGAGAATATAGATAACCTCTGGTATCTTCTTAAACTCCGAATAATATCCAAAGTTTAAAGGTGGACAGACGACAGCTTTTTGTTTGAATCTGTTTTCTATATACAGCCATATATATATATATATAGCAATGGAATGCGAAACCTACAATATGTTCAGCTCAAAATAGGTCTGTTGCTCCAGGTTTAAGTATTTAGACCATTATGGTAAAATACATTACATTCAACTTGTAATTTCCATAATACATTGTTATTGATCCTATTACCTTGTATTAATCTATTTGTTAAATGGCACATTCAGAAATATTTATTTTATTCTTGGGGGATGATCATCGTTTATGCGTTAAATAGGCAAAATTTTAATGAAAGGCGTAATCTTGCTAATCATTTGCTTCATATAAAATCACAAAAATCTCAAATCCATGGCTATTATCCCTCACCGCTTTCTATTTCTAAGTCTATTATTTTATTTGTTAAATGGTACCTTCAGAAAAAAAAGCAATACTTCAGAAATATTTATTTTGTTATTTTTAGTGCATTTTAAATAAAAGCTTTTTTTAAAAGTGTTTTTTAGAATTAATTATTAAAATTCTGTAATGTTATTTTTCATCTTTAGAAACGATGAAAATATCTACTAATTATATCACCGTGTTGGGAACATCATGAAAAAGGCTGTCCATACACCTCTGGAAAATGGCTGAAACTGGACTGATACCAAAGACAATCTATTATATCGGTAAAGTCTTCTATGGGTAGATACCACTAGCAGCTTTTTGTATGCTTTATCCATTTCAATTTGATGATATGCGGATACCAATTTGGTAAAAATCTTGTTTGCTCCTAGATTTCCCAACATAGTTCCTATAGTAGGTAATGGATATTTCTCATCTTCGATGCAATTATTCAAAGTATTTTTAAAATCACCACACAAACGTAGTTCTCCATTTGACTTTATTACCGTTACTAAAAGCGTAGACCAATCACCCGCATTAACCTTTCAATTATTCGACTTTGTTCAAGTCAGTCTAGTTCTTTGTCAATATTCTCTTTAATAGAAAAGTGTACTGATCTAAATTAAAAAAAAATGGGCTTTGTATTTGGCCTCAATGATATTGAACCTTTAATGCCCTGAATTGGTAAAGCTTTATTCTAAAATACTTCTTTATACGCTTCAAAAAACAGTTATATATTTATATTATTACAGAAATCAAAAACGCAATTTGGCCAATCAGCTTTTAAAATTCTTATCCAATTTCTACCCTGTGACGGCGTTTGGTTATTAAACTGGCCCGTCACAATTAGAGGTAGTTTTTCCTGACAGTTTTTTGTAACTAACATTTACCAAGCATTTTCCAAAAACTGGAATCAAATTTCCCGAAAACCTTTTCAAATGTTCACTGTACTTCTCTAGAGTGACATTTTTGAGATTTGTAAGAAAACATTCTTTGAAACTACAGACACGTCTGCACCAGTGTCAACCTCCATTAGAGTGTCTGTATCTTTAATTTTTACGTTTACCAATATTATTGGTGCGTTTTCTGATGTGTTGCACTGAATAGTATTCAATTTATTCTGATTGGGTTTATTTATTCCAGAATTTTGGGCCGATATTTTATTCCACTGAAGCAATGTGCCCTTTCTTATTGAAAATATAACATTGAGCATTTTTAAATATGCATAACTTAGTATCGTGGTTAGACTTTCTACATATTTTGCATGGATTATTGTATTTACATGTGAATTTAAAATTATTAGATCTGGCCTTCAACTTATCAATATCATGACCAGGATTTTTCATCAAATTTACTTGTGACATCGCTGCCTCTACAGAATTTGCAATATTTATTGCACTATCAAACGTTAAAAAAAGGTTCACTTAGCAGCCTTTTAAGCGTAGCTACATCGTAGCAACCACTTACAAATTGGTCACACACATTTTCATTTATGTCCGTATATTTGCACTTGTCTGCCTGAGATTTAAGCCTCAAAACAAATTTTCCCACAGACTCATTTTATTTTTGTACAATCTTGTGAAATAAATATCTTTCATAGTGCTTATTTTTATTGGATACTAGCGGATGTACCCGGCTTCGCCCGGGGTTTACCCGAGTAGAGGTTTGTTTAACGAATCTCTCGATAAAGTGAACATTTTTCCCGGTCCCTTGAAAAATACTCGATAAGTTGAATAAAATCAATATTAATTTTGGTTCCCTCGGTAATTGGAAGTTAAAGGAATAGTATCTTGCCTTGGAATTGTATCATTATTCTTGTCTCAAATAAATTGCCGTGTCATCCTGAATTTTGTCTTTCCTAATTTTCTACATTACAGAATCATCGTATCATAATGATAATAGTTAGAGCAGATTGTTGAATTATAACAGATAAATTAGAATATTTATCTTGATTATTTTTAGGCGAAAAGTTATATCAAAAATTTTATTTGCTAGAAACCTTTCCAGTACTATACTAAATAACTTCCTAACTTCCCAAAGTTTCATGGCGTTCCAATGAGTGGTTTGGTCAGGCATAAAGGACAGACACACACACACATACGAGGTATGTTCAAAAAGTATCTCGACTTTTTTGTTTTTTCAAATAATATTTATTTATTTATGAATACCTATTTTGTCCCCTTCAAAGTAATCCCCATGAGATATTATACACTTGTGCAAACGATTTTTCCAATCTTCGAAGCACTTCAAAAATCATTTTTTTTAAATCTTTTTCAGCTCCTCCTTCGATGCCGTCTTTATCTCGTCAAGCGTAGCGTAACGTCATCCTTTCATGGGCCTCTTCGTTTAGGGAACAAGAAAAAGTCACAGGAGGCCAGATCTGGGGAATACGGTGGCTGCGGCATCATTAGTGTGTTGTTTTTGGCCAAAATCTCGCGCACAAGCAACGATGTGTGAGCAGGGGCGTTATCGTGGTGCAAAAGCCAATTTTTGTTCTTACACAAATCCGGACGTTTCTGGCGGATTGCTTCTCGCAAATTGCGCATAACTTGCAGGTAATATTCCTTATTGACCGTTCTACCCTGTGGCAAGAACTCAAGATGCACCACGCCCCTGCAATCGAAGAAAACTATCAGAAAAACTTTCACATTCGACCAAACTTGGCGCGCTTTTTTCGGTTTTGGTTCGTGCGGGAGCTTACATTGAGATGATTGAGCTTTGGTTTCCACGTCATAACCATAAACCCACGCTTCGTCACCAGTTATGACCCTCTGGAGCAAAATTGGGTCTTCACGGACAGAGTCCAACATCTCATTAGCAATGTTCATGCGATTCTGTTTTTGGTCGCAATTGAGCAATTTTGGTACGAATTTCGCGGCGACCCGTCTCATGCCCAAATCATTTATAAAAATCGAATGGCACGAGCCAATCGATATGTTTAGGTCCTCAGCAACTTCTCTAACAGTGATTCGACGATTGGCCAATATCATTTTCTCCACTTCATTAATTTGTTTATCTGTTGTGAAGTGCTCGGGCGTCCGGAACGCTCTTCGTCGTTCACATCTTCTCGGCCTTCTGAGAACATTTTGTACCACCGATAAACGTTGCTTCGGTCCAAGGTAGCTTCTCCGTATGCCACAGTCAACATTCGGAATGCATCCGCGCACTTAATTTCGTTTTTCACACAAAATTTGATACAGGTTCTTTGATCCATTTTTTAATAGGTAAAAATCAAAGACGATCCTAAACACCTGCAAGCAAAGCAGCTGCCAACAATTAAGTGAACATTCAAAATGGCCGAGCTTGTCGGCATAAGTGAGAGACATGAGTACCAACATAAAGCCACAAAAAGATCGAAATTCGAATATACGTAACCCGCGAAAATTCAAAAGTCGCGATATCTTTTGAACACACCTCGTACATTCATTTATATATATATATAGATAAATGGTGGGTTGAAACTTTTACTAAATCTTTATATTTAAAGTCACTTGGCCTACTGGGTACCAACAAATCGCGCAAAGTCTTAAAAACATTAACATCAATCGACGTTAATAACAAAAATACTTTGTCTTTTTCTAAAGTTTTATTCAATTTAAAACATTCTTCTAATTTTCCAAATATCAATTTAGATCTTCACCTTCACGAAACCTTGGAAAATTCAAATTAGTGGTGGCCATACTTACATTAATTCTTCTTCGCCATTTGATATGTTTCTATTATAGGTTGAAGATTAATAGTGGAAGTTATTTTATATTTTATAAGAAATTGCACTATATATATTTACACATCTTTAAAGATAAATGAAATATACGCCATTTTTATGCTACTACTAGCCGAATGACCCGGGCAACGACCGTGTTTTACCCGATTGAATGTTTTATTCAAATACTATTTGTTACAATTATAAATTGGAGCCGTGGATGTCACTCTTGTGAAACGTCCCGCTCCAAACTTTACATGTACATTAGGTCAGCTGGTATTACCCCTCATTTTCACCGCTAGAGGCGCGAGCGAATTGACTTTTTGTAAATATACATAATTATAAAGATAGAAGCTTCTATAGAAGATAATGATCATAATGATGATGCGCGCGCATCCGTGACAGCGATGAGGAATTGAGGAAAGACGGTCGTGATTATATATTAATAATAAAATAATAATAATAATAATAATATTATTATTATTATTATCATTAGATAATGATAATGTCATAATGATGATGCGCGCGCATCCGTGACAGCGATGAGGAATTGAGGAAAGACGGTCGTGACTATATATGTTGATAATTATTTTATTATTTCACAATTCTTGCACACCTACACATTATAAACCTAGCCTTTTTATATGAAAAAATATTATGATAAAAACGTTCGATTCGGTTCGAATCAAAACAGAGTAAAGTAATAATATATGACTGATATATTATCTTTAAGCAAAACAGATCAGATCAGAAATTTGGACTAGGTATATAGATTTCGTTCTAAAAGGCTCCATAGTTTATCTATAAATCTAGTCCAAATTTTTATCCCGATAGGGGAAATATTGTGGAAACCTATGCATAGAAAACGCACACTAAAATATTTATTCTTTATTTTTATAAATGTCATCTTCGTCATCTGACATCATCATTGTTCTCCGTTATCATAATTATTATTTATATGTTTATCCGTAAGTTACTCAATAGGTGTAGTGTTAGCTAAGATTCTAACATAGTATTATATACAAGGTATGATCATAAAATTCGGGGAATTGGGTCAAAAATATTTGTTTGATGAATATATACAAAAAATGGTTAATATTCCTCAAATTACTGTCCGAGGGAATCTATACAGCGTTTCATTATTTTTTCCCAGTTCCGGAAGCACCCAGATAATTCGTCAGAAGTAATGCCTCTCAAAACGCTCAGCGATTTTTCCTTTATGCCATTAACGG
The DNA here is from genome assembly GCA_030710605.1 of Cordylochernes scorpioides. NCBI lineage: Eukaryota > Metazoa > Arthropoda > Arachnida > Pseudoscorpiones > Chernetidae > Cordylochernes > Cordylochernes scorpioides. Next base: position 83,206,382 of record CP092866.1, on the reverse strand, counting down.
TATCAAATCTATGTCATTTTAGAACTGACTTTATTCTAGAAAAGAGAAAGAAGTCATTTGGTGCTAAATCAGGCGAGTACGGAAGATGAGGCATTGTCAACATGCTATTTTTAGTTGAAAAAGCACCCACGGTAAGACCTCTGTGTGCTGGGGCGTAATCGTGATGGAGCATTTTTTTTTTTTTTAATTCGAAAACTTTCTTTCAAGTCCAAGATCCTCGGTCAATATCTTTTAACACGTTCTATATGAAACCCCTGTTTCTTCTACTAATTCTCTGATCGTTGTCCTAGGGTTTCCCCTTATTCGAGTCCCAATTTTTTTGGGTCAGTTCTTCATGATTTTCCAAAGGTCTTCCCTGGCGTGCGTCATCTTGGGTTGACTCTCTACCAGATTTGAAACGGGCGAACCACTTAAACGTTTGTGATTGTGTTAAGGCTGCCTCCCCGAACGCCAATTTCAACATTTGAAACGTTTCTGACGCCGTTTTTTCTAAGTTTTAACCAAACTTTATGCATACCCTTTGTTCACTTTTAAGATCCATTGTAAAAAAAAACGCCGCGCCTTTGTTTTTTTTTATGCTTATAAAATTCTTAATATTTGAGATATCGAAAAGATATAAATATTTTCTAGTAGAGAACGAGGCCTCGTGAATATGATGATATCTTTTATTTTTCGAAAACTCTTTCAGATAATATATTTAGACTAATTCCTCGAACCTTTTGTCATACCTTGTATATATAAATCTTTCTCAAATCATTTGCTAGGCTATAGTCAAACACGCTCTGAATTGACAAGTTGATAGTAGTTAATTTGCCAAAACCAACGGTGAGACATACGGACACGTACACATTACACCTTCATACAAATATACACTGCGTGACATTGAAAATGGAACACCAAGAAATAGTGGCCAGAAAGTGATGAAACTCGGCAGACAGAGAGAGAGAGACAGGGACGAACAATAAGTGATCTTTATTTCAAAATGATAGTCATAATACAGAGCGAGAACGGCGTCGGCTTAGTAGCAAGTAGGACCACCGCGGACGGCGATGCACGCAGCAACACTAGACGTGTAGAGAGGTAGAGAGTCAATCAGAGTACGGATGGCGTCCTGAGGGATGGCTCTCCATTCCCTCTAAACCATTTGCCACAGTTCGTCTTCTGAACGCGGCTGTGGCAAGGCATGCAAACGGCGTCCAATGATGTCCCAGACGTGCTCGATTGGTGAGAGATCAGGAGAGTACGGTGGCCAGGGAAGCATCTGTACATCTTGCAGAGCTTGTTGGCTAATGCGAGCAGTGTGCGGTCGGGCGTTATCCTGCTGATAAAGGGCATTGGGTATCCCCTGAAGGTAGGGGAGTGTCACCGGTCGCAGCACATCATCAACGTATCGTTGGGCCGTCATAGTGCCCTGAATACGAAGTAAAGGTGACCTGGAATCATACGCGATTGCGCCCCACCCCTGATTCCATGTTGTCGCACGGTGGGGCGTTCCACAATTGCTGCCGGATTGGACCTTTCTCCACGTCGACGCCACACGCGTACACGGCGACTATCACTGGACAAGCAGAAACGCGACTCATCTGAGAACATGACCCTGTGCCATTCCGTCATCCACGTCGATCTAGCCCGGCACCATTCCAAACGTTGGCGCCTATTCGGTGGGGTCAATGGCAGTCTTCTTAGCGGACGGCATGAGTGCAAGCCATTAGCAACCAATCGACGGGAAATGGTTCTGGTCGAGATGGAATGATCTAGGGTGTCTTGCACATGTTGCAGGATGGCGGTACAAGTGGCTTGTGGGGCCGCCACTGCTTGTCGAAGGATACGCCGATCCACACCTGCTGACGTCACTCTGGTTGCACCGACATTCCTATAAATTGCCACATTTCCTTGTTCCAACCATCTTCTCCACATTCGGTGCACCGTGGACGCACCAAGGTGTGTATCAGCTGCGATTTGACGTATGGACCAACCTGCCCTTTTCAGTCCGATCACCATGCCCCTCGTAAAAGCGTCTGTCTGCTTGAACTGCCTCCGTTTACGATGACCTGGCATTCTCTGTTATTACACGTGTCTTTTGACACAAGAACAAAATTTCTACAATGATTTTCCTTGAAGAAATAACGACACGAATACTGTCCTTTCTGCAAGTTCCTTCCCTTATATCTTACTCCATGTGCGCACGAGAGCTGCGCATTTTACATCATTTGTATAACTCGGTTAGGCGCGTCTACCCTGAAATTTGCATAATTTTCTGGCCACTATTTCTTGGTGTTCCATTTTCAATGTCACGCAGTGTATATACAACATAAAGTTGCGGGATGATGATATCCATTTACCAAAAGAGCCACCTCTCCCTTTTATTGTGCATCAGAACGATGCACTGGGAATCACCTTTGTAAAAAAATTTACTATTTATGATAAAGAATGAGCTACAACATCAGTTTTGGCAAATTCAGACAAATTTTCCAAAACTGTTGTTGAGGTTCATTCTTTATCAATACTAGTATTTTTACTAGGGTAATTTCCAGTGCATCGTTCTGATGCACAATTAAAGGAAGAGGTGCTGCTTCTGGTCTATATTTAGATTCTTATAACAATTTTGGGGGTGAGGAAGCCTTCACTCGGTTGAAGACTAGGAATTCGGCTCGTATATACAACAACAATAAAGCAACAAAGGTATTTTATTAAGACGTCTGTTTATTAAGACACAGTCTCCTCCCGGAGTTCAAGAAAGGAATAAAATTAATCAATGGTTGTATCAACATGTAAACAGGCAGTTCGCTAGCTACAGTCTTGTGGAGAGGCATTACAAACCCATGTCTACTATTTATCTTCATTATTTAACAATATTGTCTACCTAACTGTAGAACTGGTAGCATACACAAGTAGTCATAGTCCTCCTCGGTCAATAAATCGTATAGAATTCATTCGGCTATATATAAAGTATTTTTGACCGTATGCTGTTCATAGCATTTCATGTGGTCAGTGGTCAAATTTTATCACTGTCCTCCTAGTAAGAGAGTGGATATAGTTTAGGAGTCTCTCCTGTAGCTTTCCATAACTATAATTAGAAACTATTTATATCGTAAATACATCATATATTTTTAGACAGATTGAAAATTTCGATTTTGCACTTATAATGTTCTAAATATCTAGTTGGTTACTTGCACACCGTCAGTTGGTCCTGTGCAAAATCTTGAAAGCCAATAAAGTAATTTGCTATGATAAATAAAACTGTTTTGATGTGGATTTGTAACCCGGGATCTTGGCGTCGACGCTTAAAACCACGTAGGTTTTCAGAGTAATGGCTGAAGACTTCTAGGGGAACGGTAGAGGGTTCAAAGGCATTTGAGGGAGAAAGCGGGGGTGTCCAGTCAGTTTAGAAGGGGACGGCGAAAACCCGAGTTACACAACTATGACTATAAAGTGGGCGGTGATCCGGGGATTGTGTTACAAAATTAATCTCTTCCAAAGTGGGCGGTGGCAAAGTTTAGGAATGTCTGGTTTAGGACCAACCACCTTGTGTGGCGAAAATAATTATGTTAATTATATAATTAAGACTGTAGAGCGGGACCTCTGGTGTAAGACCTACCACCTTGTAGTGACTTTAACCAAACGATTTAACACCCATTGTTCCCTCCCTATCTTTAAAACTACATAAAACAAAAATAAAAATCATCTACCTTTTACCGCTTCTGCAAACCCATTAAAACTTTCATCAACAAACATACTTATATTTCCGGACACTCTTCAAACCTACGGTCTATAGATCTAAATATATTATTCTCTTTTCACCTCAAGCAGTTAACATATCAAGATCCATAAAAAAGTATGCCATTAACACCTTCAGCAATAGTCCCAACCTATCCATACGCCTATCCAACTGCCAAACTCAGTACACCATTTAACTCACTTAACAAATCCTGTTTTGTCTACTCAGTCTCCTGAGAGCAATGTGATGCTACTACGTACGTGGGGAGACGGGTAGATCTGTGCAAATCTGAATATCTGAACACGGCAGTAATGTTAGAAACAGAGATTTCCGGTCATTAATATTTCAGCATACTTCTAAAACTAATTTTAACAATCCTAAAACCCAATATTATCATATACCAATCCTGCACCAAAGATTGATGTTGAAAGCAATAGTACCCAACAAACTTCACGGAATTAATAGAAAGATAGAGTGGCCAGATTTGTATAACCAATTTTTGTGTACTAATCCCGGCTACCCAATTAGAATTTCTTGTTTCTTTTAAGCTAGTTTCTTTCCTTCCATGGTATAAAATTGGATTTGCTTATATTCATATTTGAGTCAAAAAGCGATATATTGAATATATCCATATAAAAAGCGTACCTGATTCTGTGAAATTAAAAATAAAAACATTTTTTTTCAAAATATATATATTTTAAGTTTTTTTTTTTGTGCGAAAATTGATAAAGAGGTAGCAATCTCTCGAAATATTTTAAGAAACTTTTTTTCTTCTTCTCCCAGATCTACGGACGCTTTTTTTTTTTAATAATTTTTTTTTCATATATTTATACTATATATATTTCCAATTTGTTCACAGTTTTTATAATAGGTTCAGCAATATAACTTTGAAAAATTAAAATTATGTAAAAAAGAAATATTTTCGTGATAGTGTATATATAGAAATCATTGCTACACTCCCACAGGTCATTCTGTCTCCGAAAAAGGGCGTCTTACCCGAAAGCCTGTACGATCGTTCTGTTATATAAATATAAAGAAGCTCTTCTCATCGATTTGTGTTTCTAATTCTATATTTTTCCAAGACTGTATAGGAAACTCTGGTGTAAAAGCGACCACCTTGTGTGAAAAAAATAATTCTTCCAAGACTATAGAGAGGAACCACTGGTGTAAGAGCGACCACCTTGTGAAGCGAGAATAATTCCTCCAAGACTGTAGATGAACCTCTGGAGTAAGAACGAGCACCTTGTGGGACGAACATAAATCCTCCAAGACTGTAGGTGAACCTCTGGAGTAAAAACGACCACCTTGTGTGGCGAACATAATTCCTTCAAAACTGTAGAGGAACCTCTGAAGTAAGAGAGGCCACCTTGTGTGGCAAACATAATTCCTCCAAGACTGTAGAGGAACCTCTGGTGTAAAAGCGACTACCTTATGTGGAGAACATAATTCCTCCAAGACCGTAGAAGAACCTCTAGTGTAAGAGCGACCACCTTGTGAGGCGAATATAATTCCTTCAAAACTGTAGTGGAGCCTCTGGTGTAAGAGCGACTACCTTGTGTGGAGAACATAGTTACTTCAAGACTGTAGAGGGAACCTCTGGTGTAAGAGCGACCACCTTGTGAGGCGAACATAATTTATTCAAGACTGTAGAGGAACCTCTGGTGGAAGAGCGACCACCTTGTGTGGAGAACATAATTCCTCCAAGACCGTAGAAGAACCTCTGGTTTAAGAGCGACCACCTTATTTGTCGAACATAGTTCCTCCAAGACTGTAGAGGGACACATTTAGTGTAAGACCTACCACCATGTGTGGCGAACATGATTCCTTCAAAACTGTAGAGAAAACTCTGGTGTAAGAGCGACCACCTTGTGAGGCGAATATAATTCCTTTAAAACTGTAGAGGAACCTCTGGTGTAAGAGCGACCACCTTGTGTGGCGAACATAGTTTCTTCAAGACTGTAGAGGGAACCTCTGGTGTAAGAGCGACCACCTTGTGAGTCGAATATATTTCCTCCAAGACTGTAGAGTGGAACCTCTAGTGTAAGAGCGGCCACCTTGTGAGGTGAACATAATTCCTCCAAGACTGTAGAGGATCCAGCGTATCGCCCAGATTAGTCGTTCTCTTCCCCCACCTATCATGATGGGGCTATCATATCGAGGAAAAACTTATCACAACACTTTTTTACTTATTTTTGTCCGAAAAATTGGCAACCATTCGTATCTTATCCCGAGCTGATTCGTTCCTCAACATAAACAATTTTCACGGGCCTGCCAGGGTGAAGTATATGACCTTTTTACCTCGTCACACACAACTAAGGAAGTTTCAAATACAACTAATAAAACCATCTCGATGCGTCTTTTTTAAGATAAAAATTTGGCTAAGAGCTTTCAAGCCAAAGTGGCTCTTTCTTACGCACCGCGCTAAAACAAATTCTTTTTATTTCATTGTTCTAGGCTGTGAGGAAAGAGCCACTTTGGGTTTAGGGTTTAGTGTTTGTATTTAAAATTGTATCAACGATTTTTTCTCGTTCAATTTATTGCAATGCAGTTCATAAAGAAGTGAAACAAAGCAGGTGGGAAAAGAAATAAGAACATCAGAGTGGTAATAAATGGTATGCTGATCATGCAATATTGTGTTGTTTGATCAATAAATCGGCTCAACAATCCGAAACGCGTATCTGGTTTGCATATCTTGTTTGATCAAGTATTTTGGCGCTTGTTATATTTCAAAGACAAATTTTTAATTGATTTCATCAGGAATATGTTTATTAAGCCTTACTTTGAGAACAATTTACATAATTTTTGCGCAAAAATTTATCGTTTAAAAATGTATTTATATACTTTTTAGAGATTAGTTAACGATAGCGCTTTTGGTAAATAAAGTCCTTCCTCTCTCACTATTAACTAAATTAATTACCAAACAATCGAATTTCTATACATTGTGTGTGGAACTATTTCTTCTTAAAGAGTGCATTTTCTACCGTGCAGCGTATAGGTCCATGACGGGGAAATCACAAGGTAGGCTAAAGAGACATTGAAAGTTTGCCACTAAGTTCCAAGCCCTTCTGTATGTTCAGTATACTGAGAAAATAAATTCGTCTTATCTATTCGAAACATATTGATTTTGATGTTTCGATACACGGTAAAGGATATATAGGCAGATCAGATCAATACAGTATGAGAGGTTTTGTAGATTAAACTGGCGATCTCGTTAAGAGGGTTCACCAATGATGAACCAGGCTCTCCCAATATTTTTCAATCGCAGTAAAAGAACATTAGAGAGTAACTTTGTTTTTATGAATAAAATAACCAGCTGAATATTTTCTATCCGTCTACACATTGGACAATTCGAATGTTACATCACCGTAGACCGTTTTATTGTACCTCACAATAGATCAAGTTGGACCGGAAGAACAAAAACCATGTAAATAAATCAGGAAGACCTTATAACAATACGTAATTAATCTTCCATGGCATTACACAACCCCATGTAGAACATGGGTCAATGTAGACCCATCACTCACATGGTTCTATAATTAGGGATGGTACTAAGTGCTTTTTCTGGCTATATGGGGTGCCGTTTATAGGTTTGATTTTGAGCATTACCCGACCTATTTTTGAAGAAGTTAACTTCTATATCAGAATGTTAAAACTGCTGAAATAGTAATCTTGTCAAATTAAATTAGTTTGCATATTTTCATTTCTTTCCAAAAATAATTTTATTTTTGCCATTTTTTCTTTTTTGAATGATATATTTTTAAAACTTTACTATTGGAGTGTGTGTGTGTATTTGAATTGTGTGTGTAAAACTATAAAAGAACTTATAAAATGGATTTTATCAAAAGTTTAATCATTATATTGAAATAAAAATTAGTAGTTAAAATGATGTAGTTTTAATCTACGTAATGTGTTCTCCGTTATTAGCTATGACAGACTCGAGGCGAATGCGGAAGGAAGCACAGACCTTGGCGACGATGACCTTGTCCATTTGGGTCATCACCGTGTTAACCGCACCATTGATAGACAGGATGGTGCCGTGGGGAGCTTTGTTGACATCTCTCTCAACAGCGCCCTGTGCATAGTAGTTGAGGGGCTTTCAATTTAGATAGTTGAGGGGCTAAATATCGGGGCTCTATTGGCTGGGGACACCAAGTATCTACGATGCCTGTGTTTTTATTGCGACGTGGACTGGAGTCGAATCCCGTTGGAAGACATATTTCCTTCCTGTGGCCCCCATTCAATTCACTACCGTCTCCAGAATGTAGGTGTCAGGTGTCAAAGAAGTGGAGGGCATGACATCACTCTCACTGTTGAAGACGCTAAGGAGTACCACGGATGTAACCTCGAGTCCATCACGACAGGTACTGTTGAAGATACAACGATCATTCTCAGGATTCACTCTTTCTGGTTCTGGTCATAGTTATCTTCATAATAGTTTACGAGGGCCATGTTTCAGGTTGTTGAGGAATCTTTCATATTAGCCTTCCTATTCTCACTCAGCAAATGGCCTTTCCGAATAAGCATATGATTTGAAGCTAAGGTCTCCGGCAACACTTCTGACAATTGTCATTCGATGTAGGCCCGCCCTTCTCCTTTGCAACGGCCCTCATGGTCTTCCGGGGGGGGTCTTCATCGACCTTATTCTCGGAATATTTGAAATATTCTTTGTCTTTTACTCTGTCGGATCGATTGCTAGTGCTTTTCCCTTGCGGGAGTTCTTCTCTCTTTGTCACCGTCGGCTTCATCAAACTGCATCTTGATACGATAAGCAGTGGTTGGTGGTGGATTGCAGAGCAGAGCTGTTGACAGCTCAATATCGCATTTGCGGTTAATCAATACACTGCACATATTTGTACTGTTACACTCCAAAATGGCTATTGATTGGAAAAGGTTTTATATGATCTACCAAATTTATTTCCAATTATAATCCAATTACTCTAAATTTATCACTATTTTTCCAAACGGAATCGTTTTTATCGTTACTAAATTCGTCACATCACACGGATAATTCAAGCACTACTCACATAAAAAAAGTTCTATCAGAAACCCCAAATTGTTCCTACGGAGAAACTGAACAAACTTCTCTTCACCTTAACTATGACTGTCCGAATTTGGCAGAAGTTCTATGAGACATCTCGATTGTTCTCTGATATAAATAATTTAACTCTCTTACATCAAACACTTTTTAATACAAATTTTATGAATATTGTCACTTCATATATGTAAATCTGTGAATATTTATTCTAATTTTCAGCTTGTTGTTTATCTGTTTCCTTCGTTTTCTCTTTAATGGGTGCAAATACTTCAATATCACGCCTTGTTGGATAATAAATAAATTAAAAAAAAAAAAAACAGAAAATTTAATATGCATTGAAAACTATAACGAAAACTCTTTCAAGCAAATAGCTATTTTTCTTTCCTTTTAATAGAGGATTTATTATTGAACTATCAATAACATAAATATCTCTCAATCCCATAAATCATTGGATAAAATATTTTGAATTTATGATGTGATACTTTAAGAGATTTCGACGAGCTTGGCTTTATCAAGGTAAAGACGTGCCATTTTTTGTAAATAGAGTATTGCGTCTAAACACGTCTCTCTTGAAGTAACAGTATTACGTTCTATAGATAGAGTAATATTTTAAAACTGTAATATAAAGGTAAACAGAAAGTTTTGTATAATATTTTTGATCACTTTATTCCATAACTTCGTAACGAATTATGTCTAGCTTTCAAAGTATAGCCCATCGTGCTGCATCATTTATAAAACATGGTTAAACCAGATCTCTCCCGGAGGTAATCTCTCATTATAAAATCTGTCATGTTAGACTAAATTATGAGGAGTTTTTAACCCGAAACAGAGTACCTGATGAGATACCATCTCCGATTCCAATAACTATCAATGCTGGTAGACAAATATCCCAACCTACACCTGGATCATCATGGTGTTGTTGACCTGAACTTGCTGGACTCCGCTGACCCTCATGACCTGTTTACCACAGAACTATTCAGAACGTATTCTAGCCATAAGGCCTACCCCGGACCCCAGTCCGTGAGTAGCAACGTCCACGTCCCATGAAGTGATGACACTAAGTAGAAGTGTGCTAGCCAACGCCATGTACAGATCTCAGTTAACCTAACCATAATTCAGAGCTGATTGAACCTAAAATTTTGTAGAACTTATCCACAAGAACACACAACTCAAGTCATATATTCCCAACGATATACAACACTATTCTTTCTTCATCCTTATATCTATAAAATGAAATCCAAAATGGATGTTTGTTACCGCGTTGCGCAAAATCTACAGAATCGATCATTATGAAATTTCGCATGTAGGTAGCTGAAGATTTCGTTTAACATATAGGCTATTAGGAAACTAAAAAGGTTAATGTGCTTTTTAAAAATATAAGACCAAAAAGCGTTAGTTCCAGCCTTTTACCACATGGTCGCGACGATAAATGAATTTGATTGGTTAATAATTTTGCATGTAGTTTGTTTACACGATGAATGTTTTTAAAAGGTAAGATTACCAAATCGCCGTGAAACTTTAGGAAGTTATTTACTATACTACAGGGAAGGTTTCTGGTTTGAATTTTATTTGAAATGAATTTTCTTTGCAATTTTATTTGCAAATTTACTACTTTAACTCACAAGCAGCGCCTCTCGCGGCGTCTGGTGAAATTACATTTATAAATTGTAAAAATGTAAATGAGTTCCAAGTATAGTAAATTTATTATTTAATTTGAGAATTTAGTAATTTAATACTCCAATGACGTTGTGAAAAAACTTGGCATTTCAATATTAATATATATTTAAAGAAAATATCTCATTCAAAATTTAATAAATGTTTTCAAAAAAGTAAGTGTTTCAAAAAGATATTTAAACGCATATAACAATCTTTATATACGTTTATGAATCTATATATAGGTGGATTGGATGTTTTATAGAATATTTTTAGCAAATATTCGTTAGGCAAACTTTACTCGGGGAAAAACCGGGCGAAGCCGGGAACATTCGCTAGTAATATATAAAACAATAATTTGGGTAAATTCGATTTTAAACCTATATATTTGTATTTATACAAATACTTATTTTATTAAAAATAATTTAGACATTTTTTGTTAGAGAAAGAGAAACAATGAAATGATATATATCATTTATAGAACAGCATTGCTATATATCGTATATGTGATAACCGAGGGTCTCTCGCTGTAGTGTGGTAACCGAGATGGGCAAACCTGTAGTAACCGAGAGGGACAACCAGGGCGTGGAGAGTTTTCCAGTACCTCTCTGCACCTTGGAAGACCTTTAACAGTTTTCACAAAGTACAGGCAGTCGTGGTCGAGACAGAGTGGAAAGCTTGTGAATGTCCATACACAAAAAACAAAGAGACCCAGTTGTAGAAGTAAAGTTCCGTGAACAGATAGGAGTCGAGCTAGGAGCGAAAGATAGAAGGGTTCTTACTGTTCTACATGGTTGATGAGGTGGACCTGGGACACAACTGACCTAGGCTCTCGCTGATGGTGAAGTGACCACATTTTCGGCTAGGGCAGAAGTCTTATATATCTTTGCCGAGAGAAGAAGTATGCAAGAGTATTGACTTTCAGCGGGTGCAACAAGAGCGTGGTGCGACAGCGATATTCTACACCCTGTCAATGACCTGACATTCCTATCTTTAGGGTTGTTGGACTTCTACATCTCGATTTTAGATGTTTTTTGGACTTCTATCTCAATCTCTTGCTCTTTAGCTCAATTCTTAATCTATTTTAGAGTTTTATTCATTTATGCTCAGTTTGTACAAAGTACATTACATATGGTGATGTAATGAAACATGTCAATCATGAGTATAATTATTTATAGATGTGTTTCTATATACATCATGACAATCTTGTTATAAGTATTATGCTGAGAACAAGTACGAAAACATTTATGTATGTTTTCCCACGTGACGCAGCGGAGCGTGACCTTGCCTGCACGGGTGGGTCAGTTGTTGTTTTGCTCTCTGTATGGATGGACATTAAAACATGGTGGCAGCGATAACTGGATAAAATACGAACCCGTATATTGCAAAATATCGATTTTTGCGTACCTTGGAAGATAATTCAACATGGCTCAGATTCAACCTCCAGAAACTTTCGACTTCTCGAATCCCAACGAATGGCCCAAATGGAGGAAAAGATTCGAACGATACCTCGTGGTCAGTGGAATGAAGAAGAAAGAGGAGGCGGACAAGATCGATTTGTTCATGTACTTGATGGGCGACCGCGCGGATGATATATTCAGGACCTTCAAGTTCGAAAAGGAGGAAGAGGCAACGAAAATTGATTCCGTCCTCAAGGCGTTCGACAGCCACTTCTGTGTCAGAAAGAATATTATCTATGAACGTGTGAAATTTAATTCAAGAATCCAAGAGGATCGGGAGCCAGTGGACGAATTCATCACTTCATTGTACAAATTGGCTGATAGTTGCGAATTTGAGGGTCTTCATGAGCAGTTGATCCGTGACCGAATTGTGGTTGGAGTGAGGGACAAAGCTTTGTCTGAAAGAATGCAGTTGGACAGCGAACTGACTTTGGAAAAGGCGGTGAAAATGGTTCGACAGCAGGAAGCCGTTCGACAGCAGCAAGTCGACCTGCAGCGTCCCTCAACAAGCCAAAAGGTCAATCAGGTGAAGTTCAACTCGAAGATACTTTCACCGAAACAACAACAGCAGCCTTCGAGGAAGAAGGAGAAGTCAGCCAAAACAGGATCACGATGTCCAAAATGCGGAGGTTTCACCCACAGGGAAGGACAGGGTTGCCGTGCTGAAGGACAAAAATGTAACCTGTGTTCAAAAACGGGCCATTTTGCAAATTGCTGCCCAGATAAGCAGGAGAAGACTGCGGAAGTCAAAGCAGTTTCTGAACTTGATGAAGAAATTGGTTTTCTTCTGGAGGTCTCAGCTGTGGTGGATTCATCTAATCTCGATGATGATGAAGGCGAGTGCAGGAGGCGATTGACAGCAGAAATCCAAGTGAACGGGGAAAAAGGTGAAGTACAAGCTCGACTCCCAGGCGGATGTTAGATGTGTTCCTCTGTGTCTCTTCAAGAAGATAATGGGACAGCAACGACTAGTGAAAAGTGATATCAACCTTAGAGCTGCTGAATTTTCCGAACTTCAGACTGTGGGTATGTTTATATCAACGCTGCGAAATGGCAATTATGAAATCAAGGAGAAGATTTATGTTATTCGTCGTTTGAGTGAACCTCTTCTGAGTCGCCGGGCATGTGAGCTCTTGAACCTGGCGAGGCGGATTGAAGTGGTTGCGACGAGAATTAACCCGATCAAGGAATTCCCTGAAGTATTTGAAGGACTGGGACAGATCGGAAACCCTTACGAAATCAAATTGAAACCTGGAGCAAAACCATATGCTGTGCATACTCCTCGACGGGTACCAATACCTTTGATGGAAAAGCTCAAAACAAGATTGGAAGAGCTCGAGAAGGCGGGAATCATAGCACAAGTTAACGTTGCGACTGAATGGTGTGCACCGACTGTGATTGCTGGTAAACCGAATGACGACATACGACTCTGTGTGGATCTCTCAAGGCTGAACGAACATGTACAGCGCGAAGTGCATCCCATGCCAGTGGTGGAGCACATGCTGGGGCAACTGGGGGAAGCAAGATTCTTTTCGAAACTGGACGCGAACAGTGGCTTTCACCAGATTCCGTTGAGCCCGCACTGCCAGCATTTAACGACCTTCATCACTCCTTTTGGGAGATATAAATACTGCAGAATGCCATTTGGAATCTCACTCGCCCCAGAGTATTTTCAGAAAGTTATGTCAATAATCTTGCAAGGCATGGACGGTGTAATGTGTTATCTGGACGATATCCTGATATTTGCCTCCGACTCCAAGACTCACGATCGAATTCTTCGTTTAGTGCTCCGAAAACTGAAAGAGGCGAAAGTTACACTAAACAAGGCCAAGTGTGTCTTCGGCGTGCCAAGAATTAATTTTCTTGGGCACATACTGGATGAAGACGGTATTCGACCAGATCCAGCGAAAATCGAAGCAGTGGCGAAGATGCCTGCTCCGACCGATGTTCATGGCGTAAGAAGATTTATTGGCATGGTGAACCATCTGGGACGCTTTGTGGAAATTTTATCTGAAATCGTGGCTCCACTGAACCAGTTGTTGGTGAAAGGTCAAGACTTCGTTTGGGATTGCAACCAGGAGCGAGCATTCCGAAACTTGAAAGAATTGCTCACGACTCAACCTATCTTGGCAGCATACGACGTCAGGAAACCAACTATGGTGTCATCCGACGCATCTTCATACGGCTTGGGAGCGGTACTGAAGCAAGAAGGTAAGAATGGAATCTGGCGACCTGTTGCTTATTCTTCTAGAACTATGACACCTACCGAAAAACGATATGCTCAGATCGAGAAAGAGGCTCTCGCAATTACATGGGCCTGCGAACGTTTTCAAGATTTCCTGCTTGGAAAGCGTTTCCGAATTGAGACCGACCATAAGCCTCTCATTCCTCTATTTTCGACGAAAGAATTGAGTTCGCTGACCCCAAGACTGCAACGTTTCCGAATGCGTATGATGAGGTTTGGATTCGAAATAGTGCATATCCCTGGAAAGGAGCTGCTCGACGCCGATGCATTATCCAGACAACCACTTCTTACAACCGAGGGAGGTGAAAACGAACGGCAAACCTCAGCGCATATAAATGCAGTTCTCTCGAGTATAACCGACAAAGACGAGATGTTGACGAAGATATTTGAAGCTCAACAAGAAGATACGACCCTGAAAGCAGTAGTCAACTACCTTGAGCAAGGCTGGCCAGATAAGAAGAAGATGTCACAGGCTCTGCTCTCTTATTGGCATGTCAAGGATGAACTCGGCGCTCAAAATGGACTACTGATGCGTAGCTGTCGTCTTGTTATTCCAGCAAGTATGAAACTGGAGATCCTAGATAAGTTGCACGCTGGGCACTTCGGGATTACAAAAACAAGACTTCGCGCACGTGAGACGGTATGGTGGCCTGGAATTTCGGAAGAGATCGCGGAAACGGTCAGAAAGTGCAGTGTCTGTATCCAGGAAGCCGTCTCAAAACATGAACCTTTGATACCAACCAACTTTCCTACACGACCGTGGCAAAAGATTGGAATGGATTTGTTCAAGTTCGAGAATAAGTGGTATCTAGTCGTCATTGACTATTATTCTCGATTTCCTGAAGTGGTTCAGCTGGATCGGCTCACAGCCAATGTGGTGGTGCGTAGTTGCAAATCCATATTTGCCCGACATGGAATACCAGAAACTGTTGTAAGCGATAATGGGACGCAATTTGGAGCTGCTCGTGAATTTGCAAATTTCGCAAGGCAGTACGGAGTCACACATGTCACTTCAAGTCCTCGATTCCCGCAGAGCAATGGGATGGCAGAAGCAGGTGTGAAAATTGCTAAGTTGATCCTCAAAAAAAAATCAAGACCCATCGCTTGGACTCCTGGAGTATCGATCGACCCCTTTGGAGAACGGTTACAGCCCTGCTGAGCTTCTCATGGGACGTAAACTCCGAACGACCTTGCCAATTGCACCAGAGAATCTTAATCCAAAGTTGGTGGACTCTCAGACCCTGAAAAGAAAGGAGGGGAGAAGGAGAAAGGATATGAAATCCAGATATGATCGACGCTGCGGAGCTACGGACATGGAGGAGCTATCCGAAGGTGACACGGTTTGGATTACAGATATGCGAACCTGGGGGATTGTAAAGCAGAAGGCATCGACACCAAGGTCATATATGGTTGATACTCCAGTTGGGACTTTACGTCGAAACAGGTTCCATCTACGAAAAGGAGTTACAGTGCAATATCCAGCCGACCCATCGACGCCGACCTTTTCGGGAGAGGAACTGGTTGAAAATGAAAATACCCCAGTTGTGGATTATCCTCTAACGACTCAGAAGACGGCCAGATAAGAACCCGGAGTGGACGAATTGTTAAACCTATGGATCGCCTTCATTATTAATTATATTATGCATTTAAAGTTTGTAAGGTATATATATATTTCAAATCTTAAAAAGGGGGATGTGCTGAGAACAAGTACGAAAACATTTATGTATGTTTTCCCACGTGACGCAGCGGAGCGTGACCTTGCCTGCACGGGTGGGTCAGTTGTTGTTTTGCTCTCTGTATGGATGGACATTAAAACAAGTATTATACAATATGGAGTTGTTGGTTTAAATTACCTTAGATGGGCCCCGGGAGTGAATGGGTTTATCCGGGTTTAAACGGGTAAAACCTCTCTAACACAGGTTTGAAATTTATTCTAATTAATTTAAACTGTGAGGGTTAAAAAGGGCTATAACAAGATGATTTATTTTGATATATCTGAAAATAATGAAAATAAAACTTATGTTTATTCAAAAAGTTATAATATTGATTTTAAAAGATAAATTTAGATAAAACATTTGTTTGACTAAAAAACTGATAATTAAAATAAATTGATGATAACATAAAAATTGGCATTCTAAGAGATTATTGTCGGGCGTTGGAAAGGGTTAGGGGTTAAAGAGTATGCAATTGTAAGTATTACACATGCAACCAAATACTCAGATCCAGGTTCAAAGCGAGGAAATAGACTTGAGTGTTTTCTTAGGCAATGTTTCATTCGCGATCCTGTATAAGGGTTATAGAGTTCTAAAAACTGGTCAATTCCCAACAACCTGGTGCAAAACAATTATACATCCCATCTTTAAAAATGGTGATGCCGACAATCCTCACAATTATCGGGAAATAGCACTTCTAAGCAACCTCGCTAAGCTTTTCTCATCAATATTGAAAATACGGCTAAGCAACTGGACCGAAAATAGAGCAATTATACCAGAAAATCAAGCGGGTTTCAGAAAAGAACATTCATGCCAGGATAATATTTTTTACTTTAGTCTCACTAATCCAATTAACACTTAGACGTAAAAGACGAAAGTTATACGCTTTCTTTATTGATCTTAAAAAGGCTTTTGATACGGTGCCTCAAGCTCTCCTATGGAAAAAACTGTTAGACATCGGATTGAATTTCCGATTTATAAATCTAATTAAGAATTACTACGAAAACACGACAGCTGCGGTGAGATGGAACAATTCATTCACTGAATTAATTAAAATAAAATCCGGAGTGTTACAGGGTGAACCACTATCTCCTTTACTTATACATACTTTTTATTAACGACCTGATTATTACTTTTGACTGCTTGGATATACCTGGTATTTATCTGCCAAAGCATGGAAATATCCATTTGTTACTATATGCAGATGATATTGTACTGATAGGCGAATCTAAGAACAATTTGCAGTTAAAAATTTATATGATACGAAAATATTTTGAGGAAAATATGCTAACATTGAACGAAAACAAATCAAAAATAATGATATTTTGCAATGGTGGGAAGCGCTCAAAATCCGATAATTGGTATTGGGGACAACAAACAATGAATGTCACGGAAAGATACATGAATCTAGGATATCCACTCACCTCAACAAACTCTTTTAAGCAAGCCGCATTATACTATAAGGGTAAAGCTCTCCCGGCCAGTGGTGCGGTATGGCCTATTCTGACCAGGTCGAAGATGAACTCTCTTAAATCCTCTATGAAACTTCTTGACACGATGGTGTTATCAACCCTGCTATACGCGGCACCTGTTTGGGCAAATGAGCATACATTAATTGTTGATCAAATTCAGGACTCATTTATGCGAAGATATCTAAATCTACCAAGATACACCCCCGGATACATGCTCAGGATAGAATTGGGAAGAGTGTCACTCAGCGTTACAGTCTTGAAACTTACCTTAAAGTTTTGGTTGAAAATGCTGGGAATGGGTGAAACTAGACTGTCGCTGCTCTGCTTGTCACAGCTGTGGGAAATCTCAACGCAACGAAAAAATATATAGGTTTCACGGGAAGTATAGTTAATATTTTAAACAAACACCGGATTTCAATGGCTGAATTGCTGCACAGACTATAGAAAATTACAAAGAGAAATTCCCTACATAATCAGGACTGCATTAGACCAGTCTCTGCAAAAGGATCACACAAGAATAATAAATTCGAGACTTTACCCCCCACTATAAAAACATCTGCTCAACTCCGTTACCGGAACACTATCTGTCCAGCGATTTCCCGCTCGGGTCAAACGGTGTATTGCTGGACTGAGAATCCTCTCGGTGCTCTTTGCTGATGATCGCCCCAGAATATTTAAAACAGATGGATGGACATGCGAGATTTGCGGGACAAGAATGGAGCCGGGGCTACATCACCATTTACTCTCATGTATGGGGCTGAAAGACGAATGAGAAGTGCTCCTCAGTGAAATATGCCTTGAGGGACTCTCTTTGGAGCTCCTGTTGAATGAGGTGGTGAGAAACAGAGCTGGAGCTTTTGCGTTGTTCAAATTCTGGAAGACGGCTGAAGAGAAGAGGAGGCTATATACATAATCTAATTGATGTAAATAATTATATGCGAATAATCTATGTCAGGATTAGAATGACGAATCCTGTATGGGACTTTGATTCCAGGAAAAGGCTTGTTGCTGCTGTTGTATATAGTCACAGTGTAGAAAATACTATACTATACCTACTACATATAGGTTTCTCTCTGTATTCTTAGTTCTCTTCTCTTAAATTACTCTGTAAACTGGCGAATCCCATATAGGACGAGAGGTCCTCAATAAGGCTTTTTGTTGTTGTTGTATAAGGGTTATAGTGCTTTGTCACAATTTTAAGGTTATTGGGTTAAAAAGTTGTTGATTGTGGTCCGCTAAAGCTAAATAAAAATGAAAAAAGTGAACGCTTTGTGAATGCGTTGGTGATTGTGCCCTGTGGATGATTGAAATAAACTTTTGGAACGTGTTCAAGCCATAAGTTGGGTTTTTAAATCTGGGGAACTGTGTTCAAAAGAGTTTGTTGAAATTACGAAATAAAAAAATTGTCAGGCAGTACTGTCGTTTTTCTCCGTTGATGTGAAGCAATGGCTGAGAGAGAGAGAGAGAGAAATAGATAGTAGTGAAAGGTACACTGAAGTGGTTAGAGAAATATATTTTTGTAAGCGATTGTTGTATGCCCGATAGTTAATAATATCATTTGTCCTATTATATAAAGGTATAAAGCAAATATAAAATGAATAAAAATATAGAAATATGATGGTGGTTGAATAAAGTTTAAGTGGACAAAATCAAACATGTAATATATAAAAGTAATAATAAAATTGGATAAAGATGATTTTTGACAACAAATAAATGTTTTATAATACCAAAATAATATTATAAAAATAAGAGTAATTTTGATTAAAGTTTTTTTTTAAATAATGTTGGACTAAAAATTGATTATATAATTGAAAAGCGAAAATAATATTCAAAGATTTATTTTAAAAAAAGAATATAATCAAAGATTGTTATATTAATTAGATGAAAGTTTGGTAGTGGAATTGGACAAAAAGTATTTTTCTTGAACATAAGTTATCAATGTGGTGTGTAGGTTGTATAAATCGAAAATTGAGAAGCGCAAATTATTGGTTGAATTGGTTATTGATTTTGTTCTATTGTGTTATCAATTTAACACGTAAAATGTTATAATATGTGAAGTGTGGTGTGGTTAAGGAGCTTGTGAGATTTGTGAGAAAACCTAAATGGTTGGTGTGAAATATGTGTTTAAAAAATAACTATCATGAAGATAACAGATGTTTAGATGACTGCTTTGTAATAACATCTGACTTGAGCGCGGAAACATGAAACGGGGGGGACTGGAATGAAATAGTAGCGGCTTAAGGAGTGACGTCATAAAGGGCTTTGGCCGCTGTTTATCACCGAAATTGTCGGGGTTCTATTACAGGGGTTACTCTTCCTCCGCGGGATGTTTGTTTGATTTGTCATTTAATTGGAACAGATTTTCTCTCTATTCTTTAGTTGAGGTTGGCATATTTCTGGTGTATTGTAAAGATGTACTTTTCTCGGTGTCCGTAAGTGTTTGTGTTTCGACGTTGTTGTGGATTTAGTAAAAATGTTATTCGGTGATTTTAGATTAGATATGTGTTAAAGTGCTACTTTCGACGTGGACACGCTTTGGAGTGAAATGTGTCACATGCGTGAAGGCGTCTTTGTGCCTGTTAAGTGAGAAAAAAATATAATTGTTGTGTTGCCTGTATGAAACTTGTGAAGTGAATTGAATGGAAAAGTGTCACGTGAAGTCGTTGTTTGGTACAAATTCTAACCTGTTGCACCATGAATAACAAGTTTACTAGAGTCATGGGTGGTGGTTGTGCGAAACACATCGAGAATTTTCAGATTGTTATGCGTGTGGCACGTTTAATGCGAATTTTCTTTTTTGTTGGCGACGATATGGAGCTTGTGCGGCTTGAAATTGGATTTGTTGTTTGTGTGTCGAGCGCTAATAATTGTTTCCAAATGGAGAAATTGATGTGTGAGGGTATTGTAGTTTGTTGAGAGAGATGTATGGATGATTAATTGTGCATGTGAAAGGAAGGGACGAGGGAGTGTATCTATGCTCGAATTTAATGGTGGTACTAAGTGACGGTGACCTTATTTAGCTACTGGCGAGGAATTGGACGGTATCTTTATTTTTAACTTGTTTTGAGGAGGACAGTTATTATGATTTTGAGATTTTGCCTTTCAGGAGAGAATAGAGGTATAATACGGAAAATACGGAAAGGGGGTATAATTATCTACATATCTCCTTTTTGGATAAACGAGAATATTGTTCAATTTTCCACTACTTAACATCTATCTAATCATTAATAACCTTTAATTATATTCTAATTTTTGTATAAAATCTTGAAAATTTATTTTTATTTTTACCTTTCAATTATATAATCAATTTTAGTCCAACATTATTTAAAAAAAAAAAAACTTCAATCAAATTTACTTTTATTTTTCATGATATTATTTTAGTATTATAAAACATTTATTTGTTTTAAAAATCATTTTTAATTCTTAATTATTATATCTTTTATATATTACATGTTTGATTTTGTCCATACACTTTTTTTTACCCGCAATCATATTTCTATCTTTTTATTCACTATATTTTATATTTGTTTAAATAGCTTCATTATATGACAGTTTATCATCAACTATCGGGCATCTACAACAATCGTTTTCAACAATTATACTCTCTAACTACTTCCCTATACTTTATCACTATCTTTGCAGCCATTGCTTCACATCAACGTAGAAAAACGACAGTACTGCTTGACATTTTTTTTTTTTCATTTCGTAATATCAACAAACTCTTTGAACACAGTTCCCTAGATTTAAAAATCCCAACTTCTGGTCTGAACACGCGTCAAGAGTTAATTTCAATCATCCGCAGAGCACAATCACCAACGCATGCACAAAGCGTTCACTTTTTTCAACTTTCAACTTTTTTTTCAGCTCTAGCGGACCACAATCAACCTTTGATTTCGAGTCAAGTCAGACCACCTACTGTCGCTACAATTCTACTTATCGCATGGCTCTACCACCCCTTTCAAACATATTAATGAACAACTTCCTCTTCAACCTTTTAACCCAATACCCTAAAATTGTGACAAAGCACTGTAACCCTTATATAGGATCGCAAGTGAAACATTGCCTAGGAAGACGCTCAAGTCTATTTTCCCCGCTTTGCACCTGGATCTAAGTATTTGGTTCACATGTGCACTCCTAAACATTGCATATTCTTCAACTACTAACCCTTTCCAACGACCGCCAATATTCTCTTAGAATATGAATTTTTATGTCATCATTTATATTTAATCATCATTTTTTAAAAATCAAACAAAAATGTCATTTTTATTTCACTTTTATGTATCCAAACAAATCATCTTGTTATAGCCCTTTTTAACCCTCACAGTTTAAATTAATTAATATAATTTTAATTACTTACCTGTGTCAGAGAGGCTTTACTAGCTTAAACCCGGATAAACCCTTTCACTCCCGGGGCCCATCTATAGTAATTTAAACCAACAACCCCATATTGTATATAACTTATAACAAGATTTTCATGTAGTATAATAGAAACACATCTGTAAATAATTATACGCATGATTGACATGTATCATTACATTATCATATGTAATGTACTTTGTACAAACTGAGGATAAATAAATAAAACTATGTAATAGATTAAGAGTTGAGCTAAAGCAAAAGGTCAAAAAACGTCTAAATTAGAGATAGATGGAAGTCACAAAACAACATCTAAAGATAGATTGGAAACTGTCAGGACGGCGCCAGTTTATAATTTCGCCAGACGATCCACACTCTCCACATCTGCTGAAATGCAATACTTCCTTTCTCAGAAAAGGTAAATAAAGCCTCCGTCTTAACCTATAATACAGTCACTTGACAGTCACTTCAGCATCAGCGCAAGCCCTCGTCGGTTGTCACCAAGGTCCATCTCATCGACAATGTAGACCAGTAAGAACTCTTCTATCTCCATCTTTCGCTCCTAGCTCAACTTTTATCTGTTCACGGAACTTTCTTAGTGAAACTGTGTCTTCGTTTTTTTTTTGTGTATGGACATTCCCAAGCTTTCCACTCTGCCTCGACCACGACTGCCTGTACTCTGTGAGAACTATTAAAGGTCTTACAAGGTGCAGAGAGGTACTGGAAAACCCTCCATCCTGACTGTTCCTCTCGGTCAACACAGTATAGCGAGAGTCGACAGGACCACATCACATATTTAGTCGACAGGATTCTACAAGAGTCAACAGGACCTCATCATATCATAATATTCATAGGTTGTTCGATAAAATTAAGGTGAATCGCTGGGTTACATAACATAGTTCACTTTTCTCCTAGACTAGGCTTGGAAGTAGTTTCCTTTATGTGGCGCCTTTCTCAGTTTTCTTTCTGTAAGCATTAGTGATATTCATACTTTTCAATGCGGGTCGGTGGACGAATGGTCTAAACCGTTGGTTTCCGACTTATACGGCCCGGGATTAAATCACGCATTTGGAACTTTTTTAAATAAAAAAATTCCCTAATGGCCCTAGAATTCGGTAAGCAGTGCAAGTAACCAAACGGGGTTCTGTCAAACTTGTAAGTGCAAAAGTCGAACTGCCTTTCACATTGTGTAAACATGTGGCGCATTTACAGTAAAATCAGTCGCCAACTTCTAAACCATGATTAACATGGCCCGTACCACGTGTACTAGGGATTTTTTGAAATATATACACATATAAAGCTTACACACAATACATATTCTTAATCTTTTCTGGGCAAAACAAAAAATCAGATTCAAACCGATCAACATGCAAGAGCATCAGATTTGGTAAATTCCCAAATTTCACCTGTTCGCTTTGAATTTCACTTTACTAACAGTGCGTTTTCAACTTCATAACGTTCATCGGAAAACATAAGGAATCTTATGAATTCATCAAATAAGTATTTTCAAATAAGTGGAAGGGCCTATTTTATGGCTAATACAGGGACAATTTCATGGGCAGTATAAATATTGAAGAGCCTAATTAAAATATTCACACTAATTATGTCCTCAATTATATATATTGAAACGGTGCAGCAAAGAAGATGAAGAGATGTGGGAAAGTCAGTAAAGAAGGTATGCAGTGGCCCCCTCCACAAGGAAGTGTTGATTGACATATTCCATAGGAAGGAAGCGGCGAACGGGAAGTCCAGCTGGTACCGTCGTGAAAGAAAGAGCCGGGATAGCGGTCGACCTGAAGGCGGGTTTGTGCGCCGAGAGAACATCGGTGTTCTATGGAGATCTGCGGTGACAGAGGACGCGGCAAGTTGACTACGGGAAGTGGGCTCCGGGCGTGTGGTCGCATGGACTAACCGGAGAGACGGTGGCGATGAGGATCCCTCTGGTGGCGGACAATAAAGGCAAATCCATCTACTGTATATAATTACTAATCCACTTTTTAAAGCTTTTGTAATGAATTATATGGCATTTTAAGCTGTATCCACAACGAACCCACATTGTTTTCTTAGAAACCTTGAACGCAAACATTGACCGCTGAGAAGCGTCGTAACAATATATTATAATATAAATCTCAATATACCCTAGAGAATTATATGTTCATAATTATAACATCAAAGGCGCCAGTTTGGCGATCATGTATATATAATCTTAAAAAAGATAATTCTAAAAGAGAAGTCAGACATCGACCCAGGATGTCGAGATTACATAAGATATGAAATTTTTCCTAAAACATCATGTGGACCCTTTCCGAGAATCTTCCACAATTCATTAGGGAATTTCACGACTAGCTTCTGGACAACTGACATTTCTCACGACACCCTCCTGGACCTTGCCTGTCTCGCGCCGCTGGCCTCTCTGGGTACCATCCAACTTTCCTCGTCCTTTGTTTATTAACCCAAACGCCTGAAACCACGAGGCCCTGACTGCTATTACTTGTGGTACGACATTCCCAAAGTTTGATAAATAAATGAATCTTTAAATTTTGAACTAGCACCAGTGTTAGCCGCTATGCAAAAATATCCCTATCACTATATACATCAAATTCAGTGTATGTATGTATGTGTTTGTCGACTATACACGGCACAATACGTAACTAATCTGGCTGAAATTTTAACAGTTTATAGAGTTGAATCTGAAAGGTTTTAGCAAATTTTCATGCTTCTATCTCGAATATCCTTAAAGATATTAACAAATCTTTATATATATAAAATTGAATGTCTGTCTGTCTGTACTCTATAGATTCAAAAACCATTCATCCAATCGCCGTGAAATTTTTGGATATTATTAGGTATATCCCCGGGAAGGTTTTTGAAAAATAATTTCTTGAATATCCCGAATATCCTTAGTTATTTGCAGATTTGTAGATTCAACTCGCAAGCAGCGACGATGATAACAATTTTTTTTTATCTATAATTTTATTATCACTAAGTTTATTATCATAAAGATTATTTATCAAAAGTAAGAATATCTACCTATTAATTGCGCACAAGTCAAAGTTAGTTTTATCATTTATCTACAACATATATATTGGGAGAATAGATAAAATGATGATTTTGTAATGTAGAAAATTAGGAAAGACAAAATTCAGGATGACACGGCAATTTATTTGAGACAAGAATAATGATAATTAATATTGATTTTATTCAACTTATCGAGTATTTTTCAAGGGACCGGGAAAAAATGTTCACTTTATCGAGAGATTCAAATTTACGAGTTTCAAATTATCAAAATATATCTATTATTTTTTTTATAAGTTTATAGATAATTGTTTTAACAAATTTTCGTTAGACAAACCTTTACTCGGGTAAAGCCCGGGCGAAGCCGGGTACATCCGCTAGTTATTAATAAATTTTTCCCTATTTCACTCGCAACCAGTGCCTCACTGCGGTAACTTCGAGAAGTAAAGTTGAGGAAGGATGGACCACGTGGGGCGACGGGGATTGGTGGAGCGGGACGTTTCACAAGAGTGACCTTGAGTGACGTAATGATGGCGTAGGGGCAAGAAATCACTTGCTATCATTTATTGTACATATCAAATTTAAAATATATTCAGGACGTTTCACAAGAGTGGACATCCAAGGCGCCAATTTATAATTGTAACGAATAGTATTTAAATAAAACATTTAATCGTTTAAAACCACATGTTGTGAATCAGCATTTATTGCGCTCCCATAGACATTTACTATGAAATATTATCTCTGAGGCGAAATATATTTGCTGGTGTATATTTAATTTTGATCTAAATATCCTAGAAATTGATCCGTCGCATGTGCGACTGTGGATATGCATATAAGCATGTGATATCTTGGGACCTCTGGGACCAGTGTTACTGATTGCTAGACGACCCTCGAGTCAACTCTACCGTGCAGTCGTGGTGGAAGGCGACACAGCTGGACCAAAGGTGAATAAACAAACAGAGATTCCACTAAAAGCGTATGACGTCAAGAAGGAATGGGATGAGGAGAGAGAGGGAGATCTTTAGAGCAAGTGTTACCTTGTTGAGAGCCAAGCGTATACTAACTATTCTTGCTTCTCGATTTAACACCAAGACCTGTCTTCTTTCCCATTGGTCGAAAGGTGTCACATGGCCTTTTTTCAATTGGTTGACCTATTTAGGTGATGTCTTCTGATTGGTCTTTGCTACTGCCTTTGACGGAAGATACGTCCGGTCTTGTTCCGGAAATACGGGGCGTTACTCGACTTTTATGGTTTCCGCGGTCACAAGATACGTCCGGTCTTGCCCAGGAAATATTGTCTTGTAAATTATTTATTGTTGGGCTAGTTTTAAGCCTCTTTTGCTAGGCCTTGCTTCGACTTCTGTCCTAAGCCTGATTAGTTTTAACCTTAATTTTCTCCTGTTAGTCTCCATTCCTTCTATCTGTACAGTTGCGATACTTTTTAGATTCTTACGCGGTACAGATTGATGTTAGTTGAGGTTTTCTAGGTGCAGTACATAAGAAGTTATATACAGTCATGGGGTGGAACATGTGGTAGTAGATATCTAGACTATTTACAACAATTCCATGGTCTTAAATCATCACAGATGGCCCCGGATGTGAGAGGGTTCATATGGAGGGATTTAAGAGAGCGGAATAGGAAGACTGTGATTAAGGAAGTAATTTTTTTTAGAAATTAATTAAAGTGAGTTGGTATATAACATGGGGTTGATATCGGTATATCCATAAGAGATAATAAAGCATAAACAACTAATATTAAACATACAGGTAAAAATAAAAATATGAATAAAATATTTAATAGAGAGCATATAATGATGATAGGTAAAAATAAAAACGATTGGATGGGAAAATCATGATCTCTTCGTGATGGGCGTTAAAATGGGTTGAGGGGTTAGTTATTACTTGGTTGAGGCAATGTCACTTTGACTCAAGTCCCAAACCATTTAATGTGCACGGCGCGGAAAACCTAGGCCATGTTTCACATGTAAATTTAAGGACCGAATAAAGTTACAGTACCACAATCGAATAGTAAGATAAGGGTGATTGTTATGGGTTTTAGTAATTAGTCGTTAAGACGTACGCATGCAGGAAAGAGGGCGAAGATCAGTGACCAGAAATCAAAGTTTTAATTAGAGTCGTCAGGGGCTTAGCGAGAAAAAGAGTAAAATAAAAAAAAAGAATGTGCCAGCGTGTGGCATGAGAGTGCCCTGGAATATATAAAAAAAAAATACAATTTGCACGTATCCAAGCCAGAAGTAGGGATAGGTAAATCTGGGGGACGGTGTGTCAAGATTGTTAATTACGAAATCAAAGTAGGTCAAGTCTAGCCTGCGAAGGAGTTAAAAGTTCCTGCGGAAAAGGGTTAGTATTTATTAAGAAGTAACCTTTAAAGTGGTTGTTTAAGAGGTTATTGAAGATTGCCCTGTTTTTAGATCATGATTTTTAGTTTGATTATAAAAGAATATATCATTGAGATGTGAAATTGCGAAATTAAGGCTTTGCATATAGCGTTAACGGATTTAAAAAATCGAAAATAGAATTGCGAAGTTAAATGCAAAGTAATCTTTAAAAAAAGTAAAAATAGTGATGATATGATACAAAGATTAACACACTACAGCAGTATAAGGGGTAATAGAAAGTGAAAATATTAAATGAAAATTAATAATGAGCAATAATATACTCGATAGCATTGACATGGTAGCGGAAGATGAAACAATGTAAATAACATCTAATTTATAAAGTGAGAAAAAATATAAAATGACAAAAGGCAAATTAGTGATATAAACATGAAATATAAACTTGAGATTATTAGATATGAAAGATAAATATAAAGTTGATTATAGAATAGAGTCATAAAGCAAAAGTAAATAAGTTTTGGTAAAGAAAAATAAAATAAAATGACAATAATCTAAACTGATTAGTTGACGTTAAAAAAAACAATTATAAGAGCTATATAATGATTATATACAAGATTATTAAAATGAAAAATTTTTAAAAATGTTCATCGAGAAAGAAGAGTAAGTAAGATTATACATAGAAATTTATATCGTGAAAGAATGGAAAGTTGTAGGCCAATGTAATGTTCCTGTTTTTTAGGATGGGTGGAGAGAGCTTTAAATTGTCCTCGATCGCCATATCTTTGGTCTTGTTGGCCTAAGTTGTTCTAACTTATCGAATTTGTTTTAAGTTTGGTGCGACTCGTGGATCACATTGTTTCCAACTGTGAAACTTACTGAGTCCTAATGTTGTCGTTTTTTGTTCCTGCGCCACGTTTAGGTGAAAACGTGATTCTTCCTAAAGCGGCATTTATTCTGTGTGTGCAGGAGAAACACGGCGATCTATTCTAACCGATAAAGGGTTGTTGTTGTTGTTGTTTTTTTTTTTTTTAAACATGTGTGGTGTGTGTGATTTTTAGGTAAAATGTTGTCCTTGGTTCTAAGTGTCGATGTTAAGTGGACTGATTTGTTAGTAAATGTAAAATAACGGCTAAGCAAGTTATTAGTAGCTAAACGGGATATCGGAGTAGAAATTGGTTAGGGATTAGAACGATGTATAGTAAAAAGGCACGCACTAACATTTGATTTAATAGGTAGCGAAAATCCATTAGAGTGACATCGGGGTGGCGACGGGTCGTAACAAGATGTCGGCTGTTGGTTTGCTCATCTCCCTTCGAATTTATTATTAGCGATTTCCGGCGGTGGCGGGCATATTTATTTGGGTCAGAGGCCCTTTGTGGGGGCAGCTTGCTTGGTGGTTGTCTCCCACTTTTGTAAACGCGGTTTTCTGATGACCATGAATTAGTGACATTGGGTATGTTAATTCGAACTACGCTCGGAGAATTTATTTCTATAATTGTAAACACAAAAGCGTTTTGATTTGTCACCTTTGGTGAAAAGCGTTATGGGACTGACATAGGGAGATACAGAGGTTGTAATTAACCTGTGTTCAAGCATTTGTTGGATTTGTGTTTGTATTTCGAAAATTCGGATATTGTATCTGTTGATATTAAATCGAATGGTTTTGGCGGACTTAGTAAAAATGTTATTCATTGATATCGGGTTAGAATTGAATGAAATTGCGACTATCTACGTGGACAATGTGTGATTAAAGGTGTCACAGGCGTGAAGAAGGCGTCTTTGGCCTGAAAAGTGAAAGAGTTTTGTGGTGTAGCTTTGTGACACGAAGCGAAAAAATTGTAAATGAAAAGGTGTCACGTGAAGTCTTTGTTATGTACAAAATCTAACCTGTTACACTAAGAATAACAAATTTACTAAAGTCATGGGTGCTGGTTGTACGGACATATCGAGAATTTTTATATTATTAGTGGATATGACACGTTTAATGTGAGAAAAAAAAAGATTGTGTGTGTTTAGTAGGGCGACGTGATAGAGCTTGTGTGGCTCGAAATTAGATTTGGGTGTGAAGTCGCGCACTAAAAATTTGTTGCCAATTAGAAAAAGTGATGTGAGAGGGTGTTGTATTATTTTGTTGAGAGATTTGTCGATATTTAAATATGCATGTAAAAGGAAGGAGTGTAGTTATGTGGGAATTTAACGATTGGAATAGTTTTGGAAGGCTGTTACTTAGGTTATTTCTGTCTAAAGATACGAAAGAAAAGGACATAGGGGCGTTGAAAATGGGATTAGGAACATTATAATGAGGTTAAATAAGATTGTTGTAGTTCACCACGTGTGAGCAACCCGTTCCAGGAGGGGAAAATTTAGTAAATGGGACAGTTGTATTAACCTGTCCATGGGACACGTGTTGCTTGCACGAAGTGAATTGGTAGAAATACATTATCTTGATACAGGAGTAGCTGAGAACAGTTTATAATTAGTAGAAATCGTTTTATGGAATTAAGGAATAAAATGACAAAAGGCAATGGTGTATCGATGATATGGAATTTTAGATTGCGCGTTATGTTACTTATTTTTACGTTTAAAAAGATATAATCTATGGTGAAAATATTGTTAGCTATGGCGTTAATAGTTAAGTTAAATGGTGTGAACAGGTATTTTCTTTTACAAACTGATTTCTATTATTTTAAAAGTATTCTGCCTAATTTAGCGATAGATGCTCCTGTATAAAGTAGTAGAGTAGGTTTACATTATTGGACAGTTCAGCTCGAACGAGCAATTGTGTTCTGTTATAGATGGAGGAACCTACTGTTGTGCTGTCTTGTATGTCGGACAGTCCTGGTCTTGTGTCGTGGTTGGCGGATCCTTGGGACAGTAAGGTTCACTGCTTGCGCTGGGCTCGTGGTTTAGAGGGTCGGGGGAGCAGGTAACATACGCTCGCGTGTTGGTAACTCGGAGGGGTGCTTGCAGGAGGTTTGGTGGCTTTCTCAGTCTTGTAGAGTATTGTAGTTGGGCCGATCTGCTTGGGCGTCGTAGTTGGTGAAGAAGCTCTGGCCTCGTACGAACCATCGTAGCGATTCCACTCTCGCGATGTCCGGTCACGGCAGAAAGCTGATGTAGCGTCGTCGTCAACCTCCCAGGACATCTGACACCGGCGGCGGGGGCGTTGCGTCCTGCTGGCTGGGGAATTTCCTGCGTCCTACGGGAGTGTTTCTTTCTTCGGAAAAGTGGGGTTTTCGCCACTTTCGTAGTCGGGATCGGTCTTCATGGGCTCCTTTGAATCCCCTCTCTTCCCTGTTCCATCTTTCTGTACAGACAGTGGTCTATTTGCTTACTTGTACCTTGGCGTCCACTATCCTGTCGACTATTCGGACGGGGGAGTCTGTGATATCTGGGACCTCTGGGACCAGTGTTACCTGATGCTAGACGAACCTCGATGTCAACTCTACCGTGCAGTCGTGGTGGAAGGCGACACAGCTGGGCCAAAGGTGAAATAAACAAACAGAGATTCCACTAAAAGCGTCTGACGTCAAGAAGGAATGGGATGAGGAGAGAGGGAGATCTTTAGAGCAAGTGTTACCTTGTTGAGAGCCAAGCGTATACTAACTATTCTGCTTCTCGATTTAACACCAAGACCTGTCTTCTTTCCATTGGTCGAAGGTGTCACATGGCCTTTTTCTATTGGTTGACCTATTTAGGTGATGTCTTCTGATTGGTCTTTGCTACTGCCTTTGACGGAAGATACGTCCGGTCTTGTTCCGGAAATACGGGGCGTTACTCGACTTTTATGGTTTCCGCGGTCACAAGATACGTCCGGTCTTGCCCAGGAAATATTGTCTTGTAAATTATTTATAGTTGGGCTAGTTTTAAGCCTCTTTTGCTAGGCCTTGCTTCGACTTCTGTCCTAAGCCTGATTAGTTTTAACCTTAATTTTCTCCTGTTAGTCTCCATTCCTTCTATCTGTACAGTTGCGATACTTTATTAGATTCTTACGCGGTACAGATTGATGTTAGTTGAGGTTTTCTAGGTGCAGTACATAAGAAGTTATATTACAGTCATGGGGTGGAACATGTGGTAGTAGATATCTAGACATTTAAACAATTCCATGTCTTAAATCATCACAAGATACTATACAAGCGATATAACCCCATATGCAAAATTCATCTAATGTTTTTGTTGAAGATAAATCAAAAATATTTTCAATTAACCCAGATGTTCTTCACGGAGACAGACTCTCCCTATCTTTTCATAATAGTTGTTCGCGCATATACAGTGGTACCTCGACATACAAGTTTAATTCGTTCCGCACCTTGCTCGTCTCTTGAATTAACTCGTATCTCGAAGCAAATTTCCCATACAAATCAATTGAACTACCATTAATCCGTTCCAACCTCCAAAAATGTCACCCCAGTTATTTTTGTTACGTGGTTTTAAATATAATAAAACGTATTTATAAATATCAAATATTTATTGCACAAAAACAAAA
>CP092866.1:82990268-83174773 GCA_030710605.1 Cordylochernes scorpioides | reverse complement strand
CTGTCATAGCGGTCACCCTAGGCAACCCTGTTATCTGCTGTGTGATACATCCACCTGTCTATACAGACCACCCTGTCATAGCGGTCACCCTAGGCAACCCTGTTATCAGCTGAGTGATACATCCACCTGTCTATACAGACCACCCTGTCATAGCGGTCACCCTAGGCAACCCTGTTATCAGCTGTGTGATACATCCACCTGTCTATACAGACCACCCTGTCATAGCGGTCACCCTAGGTAACCCTGTTATCAGCTGAGTGATACATCCACCTGTCTATACAGACCACCCTGTCATAGCGGTCACCCTAGGCAACCCTGTTATCAGCTGTGTGATACATCCACCTGTCTATACAGACCACCCTGTCATAGCGGTCACCCTAGGCAACCCTGTTATCAGCTGAGTGATACATCCACCTGTCTATACAGACCACCCTGTCATAGCGGTCACCCTAGGTAACCCTGTTATCAGCTGAGTGATACATCCACCTGTCTATACAGACCACCCTGTCATAGCGGTCACCCTAGGCAACCCTGTTATCAGCTGTGTGATACATCCACCTGTCTATACAGACCACCCTGTCATAGCGGTCACCCTAGGCAACCCTGTTATCTGCTGTGTGATACATCCACCTGTCTATACAGACCACCCTGTCATAGCGGTCACCCTAGGCAACCCTGTTCATCCTGTCATAGCGGTCACCCTAGGCAACCCTGTTATCTGCTGTGTGATACATCCACCTGTCTATACAGACCACCCTGTCATAGCGGTCACCCTAGGCAACCCTGTTATCAGCTGTGTGATACATCCACCTGTCTATACAGACCACCCTGTCATAGCGGTCACCCTAGGCAACCCTGTTATCAGCTGAGTGATACATCCACCTGTCTATACAGACCACCCTGTCATAGCGGTCACCCTAGGCAACCCTGTTATCAGCTGTGTGATACATCCACCTGTCTATACAGACCACCCTGTCATAGCGGTCACCCTAGGCAACCCTGTTATCTGCTGTGTGATACATCCACCTGTCTATACAGACCACCCTGTCATAGCGGTCACCCTAGGCAACCCTGTTAACAGCAGTGTGATACATACTCCTGTCTATACAGACCACCCTGCCTATAGCGACCACTCTAGACAACCCTGCTATCAGCTGCCTGTCTATACAGACCACCCTGTCATAGCGGTCACCCTAGGCAACCCTGTTATCAGCTGAGTGATACATCCACCTGTCTATACAGATCACCCTGTCATAGCGGTCACCCTAGGCAACCCTGTTATCAGCTGTGTGATACATCCACCTGTCTATACAGACCACCCTGTCATAGCGGTCACCCTAGGCAACCCTGTTCACCCTGTCATAGCGGTCACCCTAGGCAACCCTGTTCATCCTGTCATAGCGGTCACCCTAGGCAACCCTGTTATCTGCTGTGTGATACATCCACCTGTCTATACAGACCACCCTGTCATAGCGGTCACCCTAGGCAACCCTGTTCACCCTGTCATAGCGGTCACCCTAGGCAACCCTGTTATCTGCTGTGTGATACATCCACCTGTCTATACAGACCACCCTGTCATAGCGGTCACCCTAGGCAACCCTGTTATCAGCTGAGTGATACATCCACCTGTCTATACAGACCACCCTGTCATAGCGGTCACCCTAGGCAACCCTGTTATCAGCTGTGTGATACATCCACCTGTCTATACAGACCACCCTGTCATAGCGGTCACCCTAGGTAACCCTGTTATCAGCTGAGTGATACATCCACCTGTCTATACAGACCACCCTGTCATAGCGGTCACCCTAGGCAACCCTGTTATCAGCTGTGTGATACATCCACCTGTCTATACAGACCACCCTGTCATAGCGGTCACCCTAGGCAACCCTGTTATCAGCTGAGTGATACATCCACCTGTCTATACAGACCACCCTGTCATAGCGGTCACCCTAGGTAACCCTGTTATCAGCTGAGTGATACATCCACCTGTCTATACAGACCACCCTGTCATAGCGGTCACCCTAGGCAACCCTGTTATCAGCTGTGTGATACATCCACCTGTCTATACAGACCACCCTGTCATAGCGGTCACCCTAGGCAACCCTGTTATCTGCTGTGTGATACATCCACCTGTCTATACAGACCACCCTGTCATAGCGGTCACCCTAGGCAACCCTGTTCATCCTGTCATAGCGGTCACCCTAGGCAACCCTGTTATCTGCTGTGTGATACATCCACCTGTCTATACAGACCACCCTGTCATAGCGGTCACCCTAGGCAACCCTGTTATCAGCTGTGTGATACATCCACCTGTCTATACAGACCACCCTGTCATAGCGGTCACCCTAGGCAACCCTGTTATCTGCTGTGTGATACATCCACCTGTCTATACAGACCACCCTGTCATAGCGGTCACCCTAGGCAACCCTGTTAACAGCAGTGTGATACATACTCCTGTCTATACAGACCACCCTGCCTATAGCGACCACTCTAGACAACCCTGCTATCAGCTGCCTGTCTATACAGACCACCCTGTCATAGCGGTCACCCTAGGCAACCCTGTTATCAGCTGAGTGATACATCCACCTGTCTATACAGATCACCCTGTCATAGCGGTCACCCTAGGCAACCCTGTTATCAGCTGTGTGATACATCCACCTGTCTATACAGACCACCCTGTCATAGCGGTCACCCTAGGCAACCCTGTTATCAGCTGTGTGATACATCCACCTGTCTATACAGACCACCCTGTCATAGCGGTCACCCTAGGCAACCCTGTTATCAGCTGAGTGATACATCCACCTGTCTATACAGACCACCCTGTCATAGCGGTCACCCTAGGCAACCCTGTTATCAGCTGTGTGATACATCCACCTGTCTATACAGACCACCCTGTCATAGCGGTCACCCTAGGCAACCCTGTTATCAGCTGAGTGATACATCCACCTGTCTATACAGACCACCCTGTCATAGCGGTCACCCTAGGCAACCCTGTTATCAGCTGTGTGATACATCCACCTGTCTATACAGACCACCCTGCCATAGCGGTCACCCTAGGCAACCCTGTTATCAGCTGTGTGATACATTCACCTGTCTATACAGACCACCCTGTCATAGCGGTCACCCTAGGCAACCCTGTTATCAGCTGAGTGATACATCCACCTGTCTATACAGATCACCCTGTCATAGCGGTCACCCTAGGCAACCCTGTTATCAGCTGTGTGATACATCCACCTGTCTATACAGACCACCCTGTCATAGCGGTCACCCTAGGCAACCCTGTTATCAGCTGAGTGATACATCCACCTGTCTATACAGACCACCCTGTCATAGCGGTCACCCTAGGCAACCCTGTTATCAGCTGTGTGATACATCCACCTGTCTATACAGACCACCCTGTCATAGCGGTCACCCTAGGCAACCCTGTTATCAGCTGTGTGATACATCCACCTGTCTATACAGACCACCCTGTCATAGCGGTCACCCTAGGCAACCCTGTTATCAGCTGAGTGATACATCCACCTGTCTATACAGACCACCCTGTCATAGCGGTCACCCTAGGCAACCCTGTTATCAGCTGTGTGATACATCCACCTGTCTATACAGACCACCCTGTCATAGCGGTCACCCTAGGCAACCCTGTTATCTGCTGTGTGATACATCCACCTGTCTATACAGACCACCCTGTCATAGCGGTCACCCTAGGCAACCCTGTTAACAGCAGTGTGATACATACTCCTGTCTATACAGACCACCCTGCCTATAGCGACCACTCTAGACAACCCTGCTATCAGCTGCCTGTCTATACAGACCACCCTGTCATAGCGGTCACCCTAGGCAACCCTGTTATCAGCTGAGTGATACATCCACCTGTCTATACAGATCACCCTGTCATAGCGGTCACCCTAGGCAACCCTGTTATCAGCTGTGTGATTCATCCACCTGTCTATACAGACCACCCTGTCATAGCGGTCACCCTAGGCAACCCTGTTATCAGCTGTGTGATACATCCACCTGTCTATACAGACCACCCTGTCATAGCGGTCACCCTAGGCAACCCTGTTATCAGCTGAGTGATACATCCACCTGTCTATACAGACCACCCTGTCATAGCGGTCACCCTAGGCAACCCTGTTATCAGCTGTGTGATACATCCACCTGTCTATACAGACCACCCTGTCATAGCGGTCACCCTAGGCAACCCTGTTATCAGCTGAGTGATACATCCACCTGTCTATACAGACCACCCTGTCATAGCGGTCACCCTAGGCAACCCTGTTATCAGCTGTGTGATACATCCACCTGTCTATACAGACCACCCTGTCATAGCGGTCACCCTAGGCAACCCTGTTATCAGCTGAGTGATACATCCACCTGTCTATACAGACCACCCTGTCATAGCGGTCACCCTAGGCAACCCTGTTATCAGCTGTGTGATACATCCACCTGTCTATACAGACCACCCTGTCATAGCGGTCACCCTAGGCAACCCTGTTATTAGCTGAGTGATACATCCACCTGCCTATACAGACCACCCTGTCATAGAGGTCACCCTAGGCAACCCTGTTATCAGCTGAGTGATACATCCACCTGTCTATACAGACCACCCTGTCATAGCGGTCACCCTAGGCAACCCTGTTATCAGCTGTGTGATACATCCACCTGTCTATACAGACCACCCTGTCATAGCGGTCACCCTAGGCAACCCTGTTCACCCTGTCATAGCGGTCACCCTAGGCAACCCTGTTATCAGCTGTGTGATACATCCACCTGTCTATACAGACCACCCTGTCATAGCGGTCACCCTAGGCAACCCTGTTATCAGCTGAGTGATACATCCACTTGTCTATACAGACCACCCTGTCATAGCGGTCACCCTAGGCAACCCTGTTATCTGCTGTGTGATACATCCACCTGTCTATACAGACCACCCTGTCATAGCGGTCACCCTAGGCAACCCTGTTCATCCTGTCATAGCGGTCACCCTAGGCAACCCTGTTATCTGCTGTGTGATACATCCACCTGTCTATACAGACCACCCTGTCATAGCGGTCACCCTAGGCAACCCTGTTATCAGCTGTGTGATACATCCACCTGTCTATACAGACCACCCTGTCATAGCGGTCACCCTAGGCAACCCTGTTATCAGCTGAGTGATACATCCACCTGTCTATACAGACCACCCTGTCATAGCGGTCACCCTAGGCAACCCTGTTATCAGCTGTGTGATACATCCACCTGTCTTTACAGACCACCCTGTCATAGCGGTCACCCTAGGCAACCCTGTTATCAGCTGTGTGATACATCCACCTGTCTATACAGACCACCCTGTCATAGCGGTCACCCTAGGCAACCCTGTTATCAGCTGAGTGATACATCCACCTGTCTATACAGACCACCCTGTCATAGCGGTCACCCTAGGCAACCCTGTTATCAGCTGTGTGATACATCCACCTGTCTATACAGACCACCCTGTCATAGCTGTCACCCTAGGCAACCCTGTTATCTGCTGTGTGATACATCCACCTGTCTATACAGACCACCCTGTCATAGCGGTCACCCTAGGCAACCCTGTTAACAGCAGTGTGATACATACTCCTGTCTATACAGACCACCCTGCCTATAGCGACCACTCTAGACAACCCTGCTATCAGCTGCCTGTCTATACAGACCACCCTGTCTATAGCGGTCACCTTAGGCAACCCTCTTATCAGCTGTGTGATACATCCACCTGTCTATACAGACCACCCTGTCTATAGCGGTCACCTTAGGCAACCCTGTTATCAGCAGTGTGATACATCCACCTGTCTATACAGACCACCCTGTCAATAGCGACCACCCAAGACAACGTTTTTAAAATATATTCGCACTCGGGTAAACCCCGGGCGTTGCCCGGGCCTTTCGTCTAGTCTTCCATAAACGACCATGATTTTATTCAACTTATCGAGTATTTTTCATGGGACCGGGAAAAAATGTTCACTAGATAAAACGATGATTTTGTAATGTAGAAAATTAGGAAAGCCAAAATTCAGAATGACACGGCACACAGGGACCGGGAAAAAATGATCACTTTATCGAAGAATCAAATATACGAGTTTCAAATTATCAAAATATATCTATTATTTTCGAGTATTTTTCAAAGGACCGGGAAAAAATGTTCACTAGATAAAACGATGATTTTGTAATGTAAAAAAATTAGGAAAGCCAAAATTCAGAATTAAACGGCACACAGGGACCGGGGAAAAATGATCACTTTATCGAGAGATTCAAATTTACGAGTTTCAAATTATCAATATATATCTTTTTTTTTAAATAAGTTTATAGAGAATTGTTTTAACAAATGTTCGTTAGACAAACCTTTACGATGATTTTGTAACGTAGAAAATTAGGAAAGCCAAAATTCAGAATGACACGGCACACAGAGACCGGGATAAAATGATCACTTTATCGAGAGATTCAAATTTACGAGTTTCAAATTATCAAAATATATCTATTATTTTTTTATAAGTTTATAGAGAATTGTTTTAACAAATGTTCGTTAGACAAACCTTTACTCGGGTAAAACCCGGGCAAAGCCGGGTACATCCACTAGTATTTGATATATTTGAATCTTGTCTATTATATTTAATAATGTTGAAATCGAAATTTGATCTTTTGTCATATACTTCTATAACTTTTTCTTTTAGATTTATGTATAAATCGAGGAAGTTGATTTTTGATTAAATTCGAT
Source organism: Cordylochernes scorpioides (assembly GCA_030710605.1). Taxonomy (NCBI): domain Eukaryota; kingdom Metazoa; phylum Arthropoda; class Arachnida; order Pseudoscorpiones; family Chernetidae; genus Cordylochernes; species Cordylochernes scorpioides. The sequence continues at coordinate 83,168,043 of CP092866.1, read as the reverse complement.
TTTTTCATTTTTTTTTTAGATTTAGATACGGAGGATAGATTTTTTCTATTAATTTTGAAAAACTGTTTTTATTGAATATAAGAATGTCATCTACGTATCGGAAAAACCACCAGTTAACTTAGTTAAGAGACTTTTTATGCCCAAAACAATGTAGCAAGCAGACAAGCCGCAATGCACTATATCAAAGTACTAAGGTGTTGCACGCAACCAAGGTTGTACAAAAGGTTAGATTCCCCAGGCCAGGAAAGATAAAAGAAAGACAGCTGTTAAGAAGCAGATAAGAAGATTAGATAGCGGGAATGATTCAGAAACTGATGGAAAGAGATAGATTTTCTTTTTGTAAAAATAAATACATAAAATGTTTTAGATAAGAAAATTGCTATTCGTAATATATATATTTTTTGAAATTGAGATCTTTCATAAGGATTACTAGTGAGGGTACCAGTACTAAGATAACCAACCAGAACAATATACCATAGATTGCATAGCGCGTTCAAATGGGTCGCTGCGTAAGTCGATTTCTCGAGAAGCTCGCGCCGTCGAATCGCCGAACCATTTTCCCTCTGTCCTTGGGTTACAAACACAGCGTCAGGGGCGATCACATCCGCAGGGCAGGACACGAAACCGATCTTAAACAGCGGCACATGCCAGAGTTGCGTCTACGAACGGCCGCTAATGACCGGTGTTAACCATGAGGTGAGGAATCCGAGTCACTCAGGTGATCGGAATCCTCCGAGCGGGCGTGTGGCTTAAGTCTATCAGAGGCCTTTAGGAACTCCAGGCAGGCTCGCCAAGTGCTCCTGTTGAAAATAAAGTATTTGAATGACCGCTCATTCAGTGTAAATTCTCGAGAAAATATCTTGTTGATGGTAATTTCTTACTTGTTTAACTAACTTGTTTATATATTTTTTTAGAGTCCTGTCTCCATTCGTATAGGTGAGTCTGGAAATGCTTGAAAGATATTCAGCATTTATGTCAACCATCTGTTTGTTCGTTCTCGGTGTTCTACTATTCATATCGGTTAGAGTATTGGAAAATTGGTGTTGGTTTTGATTGTTTTCTAACTCTCTGATTATATTACAGTGTTGGCTGTCCTTTCTTGGATCCATTTTCTCGCAGAATTCTGTCCATTTTTCTTGTTTGCATATCCAAACTTTTTGTTCTATTTTGTGACTAATTTCAATGAGTTTCTTTCTGTTTTCTTTTATTTTATTTGTTTTAAGAAGTTCATTGATAGTCTCTCTCTTTGCAATCATTGCCTCGATGTTGTGGTCCTTCCAGTAAGGTATCCACAGATCTTTACGTTTACTTCTAGGTATCGATGCTTTTGCAGCTTTGGATATGTTCGAAGATAAGTTTTTGTCAAGCGTTCTGTAATTTAATTCTTCGTTGCATAGTTCTTCAAGCTTTTCTGTGAATTTTTCTAGTAGGCTTTCCTAAAGTTACATGTTCTTTTATTCTCTGTTGGATATTCTCAATTCTGAAGTTTGGGGCTGTTAAAATTGGTCTGTGGTCACTGAATGCACTTTTCAGGATTTTCTATTGTGTTGTGGGTGCAATGTTGTATTTTATCGCTGTGGTGTCTATTGAGGATTCTGTCCCTGCGGACTTGGATAGATAGGTGTTCTCTCCGTTATTTAACGATGTAAGGTCGAGGTCGGTTAGCATGTCCTCAACCTGCTGACCTTTGTTATCCTGGACAGGTGATCCCCAAATAGGACTTTTGGCGTTAAAATCGCCGAGTATGATTGTGATATCCGGAGACGCTTCACTTAATGTCTCTATCAGGCCTTTATCGATGCTAGTATTATCGGGGTTATAAACATTTATGATTGATATTGTTTTATCTAGGAGATAGATTTCTATTGCCTGAGCTTCTGTCGTGCTTTCTGTAGGCTTACTCTAAATATAGGCGATTTCCTTAAATTTGATTTCTGGAGTGTCAATCAAAACGGCAAGTCCTACTCCAAATTTTCCCGGTTTGTCCATTCGTAGTGTTGTATAAACTTTGATATTGAATCTCAGATTCTGATTCAATTTTGTCTCCTGAAGACAAGCTTTATGCACATTTTTGTAACGGAGAAGACAAGTCAGCTCTTCAGTTTTTTTCTGGGTGCCATTTATATTGAGTTGTAGTAGATTTAATTGTGTCCTTGTAGTTGATTTCTCATCAGGAGCCCGTGCTGCAGCTCCTGACGCAGCGGTTACCCCGGACGCGGTAGCATTACTGGAGATATCGTTTTTGCTCTTCATTGGAAAATGGGTGCCGTTTCCACCTTAGTCACCTTGAAAACGAACCAGAATTTTTGGTCAAATATTCCAAGGGTCCAGGGGGGACCGCAGGGAGGTGTGTTCGGAGTTCCCCCCCCCCTCCCCCTGGAATGCCGTCACTACAGGATAAAACACTCTTGGTGAAATTCTTTTATTGCGATTCAGAATCTGTCACTGAAGCTTTACGAGCCTTTCGTTCCTTTAAAGGTATTGGAAGTGGTAAAGGACCCATAAGTTTCTACTCTCTAAGGCGAATGAATGATTACTAGCTTTGAGGAAACTTGATCTCTGGAAGTAAAACCTCGGAGTGAAAGACCATCGACATGCAAGTCAGTGGCTGTTACGGTTTTGCAGAATGTTGAAACGTTATCCACGTATGGAGAAGTGCTCTACAAATGGGGAATTCGTATGGAACTCAGTTTGGAGAAAACACACATTAAAAATATTTCTTAAAAAATACCCATACAAAATTCAAAGATTTCACGAGCTAATAGTCGGCGATTTTGAGAAGCGTCAAGAATTCGCTGCATGAGTTTTCCGGCAAATTGATATTGAAGAAAACTGGCTGTTGAATGTTTTGTGGATAGATGATGCTCACTTTTCTCTAAACAGAGAATTTAACATTCAAAACAGCCCCATTTGGGCAACAGAAAACCCTAGAATTTTTACAGAAATACCACACTTCATCAGCCCAGAGTTACAGTTTTGTGTGGGTTCACTTCTAATTTTTTTATTGGCCATTTTTCTTTGAAGAAATCAATGAAAGAACTTTTAATACCGTTTTTGTAACTGATAAACGTTATTCTCAACTTTTAAGAGAAAAGGGTATCCCCATATTGTAAAACAGACAAACACTAAGCGAAATAACATTAATGCTAGATAGTGGACCTCTTCATATCTTCCGCGGTGGCAAAAATTGCTGAAGGATACGCTCGCTGAAAATCGTGTGATAAGTCGTCAATTTATATACTAGTGGCCTCCAAAATCACCAGACTTGACGCCTTGCGATTTTTGGTTATGGGAGTACATTAAGTCGCGTGTTTATCGATGTTACCACATTGACCATGTTGAATACTTATATCAGATGGCATGTTTTAATAATTTCAACAGAAATATTATTTAATGCTGCCCATTCTGTCATCTATCGTCTGCAGGCGGTGTTTGGGAATGAAGGACGCCACATGAGCAAGGATTGTGAACTATTACTAGAGAGAAGGCAAGTTACCTCATGTGTTTTATAAGCAGCCATGTATTATATTATCTAACAATATTTTGCAGCTCTTTGTGTTGGGTTTTGGGGTTGATAAATATTGTCCTCACATCTTGACTCTTTTTTTTTTTCTTTTGTGAACAGTAATTTTTTTGTGTAGACCAAAGTGTTATAACTCATCGAATAACACTGATACACAGCATAAGGAATATTCTCTGTAACCCCCCCCCCCCCAACTTTAGAAATTTTGCGCAAAAAAAATAATACAAAATGATTATTCTACCACGTTTTTCAACGTAAAAGGTCGATCTAAAAATGATTTTTATTTGAGAGGACACATTTTAAAAATTGTGTACAGTTAAAAAGCAATGATAACATTTGACAAGCCCATAGAATATTTGGAATAAAGTACGACAAATATATTTTGTCACTCCCCTCTATATTTCATTTGTTGGATAATGACAAATATCTAGTTAAATAATCAAGTGTCGCCAATTAATCAAGAAACTACACATTCCTTATAGCAAGAAATCCTATTGGTAGTGCCATAATAATTTTTGGTACTATATTAACAATTCAAAAAATCGAGTTTTGATATCAGCAGTGTTTTTCAAACATTCAATCTATTTCACAAAACTCCATCTAAAATATGAATATTTTTGCTACATGTTTTAATTTGCATATACCTATTATACATATCTCGGATTGCATTTTAAATTTGTCATTCAATTCTTCTACTTTGGGCGAAATGGTGTTTTATTAATTTATCATTTGAAATTATTAAGGTTCTTTCCTGGTATTCAAAAAGGAAAACTATATGTCGATCAGTTATATTTTTCAATTTATTAAACAATTTGGCCTTTGAATCTCTGATTCTGGTAGGGCGCAATCTGGCGAACAAAATTAGAACTAAAATCAATTTCTAATTTTTCATTACTTGCCATAAAATTTCCATTGCATCCTTAACACAATGGTGTTTACCGCATTGCTCTAGCGCAATTATTCCCGGAGTTATTAATTTTTGAATCTGTGAAAGACTTTCGGATCACCCTATATATATCAAAACACAATAGTAAAAAAAATAATAAAAAAATAAAATATAAAAAGGTCAGGTGTTGATATTAAAAATAAAAAAGGCATATCCTGACCAGGGGCACATGTGATTTTAGAAGGCAGAGCGCCATTTGGTGGAACAGAAAAATCAACTATTCATTGATTTAACCTGTTCCCTGATTGGCCAACCCAATTTTTTATTTATTTTTTAATGAATTTTATTATAATGAATAATAAAGAAATATACTGTAGGCGCCATCCCAACCAGGGAGCCGCAGACAAACGGAATATAATAAACAGAATATGGAAGCCGAGCTCCCCAGAAAAAAGGGGATACACCGACGCTGATGTCACGCCACCACTACGCTGCGGACTTTGTTTTTGTTGTTCCCCCCCCCGCTCGTTTGTTTCTTTTGTAACTATTGTGTTGGAGCAGGTCGCTCCTTAAATAAATGCATTTATTTGTTCATAATTAAATGGAATCCCTTCTTTCTTTTTCCCAGTAAGAGACGCCTACGGAAGCCAACAGAATTTCAGTAGTGGGATAACCCTGAAGAAAGAAGAATTGCTGGAGTGATTAAGCAGCAACAAAGGATGCACGACGCCATGTTGGATTAACCTAAAGAAGAAGCTGCAGCACGAATGGTATGTACGTAACCTTATTACCATTTATTTGAAAGTGTATTTTAAAGTATTACCATTTATTTGAAAGTATTTTAAAGTAAATTGAAAAAAAGTAGCGTTAAATACGCTGATAACCTAACTTGAAGAAACATATAGAAGTATTATCGCAAAGTATCGCGGTAAAAGTATTATTACAAGTCATCTCGATAAAAGTATTATCGCAAAGTATCGTGGTATAAGTGTTGTCCCAAAATTACTAAAGAAAAGTTGATTTCGTTTAGAGAAATAATTAAAACAGTACGTATCAGGGCTAGTTAGTTTTATTTAATTATTTTTTGTTTGTTTATACTCTATCTTTTTTTGAAAATAATGACTTATTTAGCCAGAGTAAAGAAATGCGATTTGAGCAAGTTGGCGTATGAACTCGGCGAGGTAGTACCGCCAGAGAGCAGGATCGTCGACTTAAAACGCCTTATCCTGAATAGTCAATCTTACGAAGAAGAATTCGCAAAGCAACTGTTGGAGACTCTGATCGAGGAACGGGAACAAACGGAACGGGAACAAACAGAACGAGCAGAACGGGAGCGAATGGAACAAACAGAACGAGCAGAACGGGAGCGAATGGAACAAATAGCACGAACAGAGCGGGAGCAAGCAGAACGAATAGAACGAGAACGAAAAGAACAAATGGTAATGGAATTCGAGCTTGAGAAGCTGCGCATCCAGACTATGCATGGAAACAACGATCCGTCTCGCGGTACCAGTAATAACGCACATTGCGAGATACGTAAACTAATGCCCAAGTACGAATTGAAGGACAGTGATTTGAGTTTCTATCTAATTCTTTTAGAACGACAGGCAAAGCGACTAGGGTTGGATGAAGACCAATGGGCATTTAGTCTTCTAGGATTACTACTTTACGAAATGACGCAATTAATCGCTCGGGAGAGAGAAGGGCAAAGCTGCGATTATAGATTCATGAAAAGGTTGCTCCTAAAACGGTACAAGTTGAGCCCCGAACAGTTCAGACAAAAATTCGAGAAGCACTATAAATCTCAAAAGGGTTCCTGGAGAGACTTCGCTTTCGAATTGCGAGGGTTTTTCAACGAATGGATCAAAGGAATGAACGTGGAAAATTTCGACGCTCTAAAGCAGGGGTCTCCAAACTACGGCCCGAGGGCCACATCCGGCCCGCAGACAGATTTTGTCCGGCCCGCGGAGACATACTTGAAAACTCCTTTTAGAGAACAAATATTTTTTATAGCAAATAAAATGTTTGTGATAAGTTGGATAAAGAAACACAGAATGGTAATGAGTAAAGACATGTATAATTTATGCTGTAAATTTAACTTCAGCATATAATAACTAACAAATTATTGAAATGAATCCAACTTACATTTTATACATTGTAAGTAATGAACAACACATACCTTATAACATGACATATGAAATGCTAATGAGATGTATGTAATTGAGATTTTCCACCGACAATAGTTTGTAGTTGTGGACTAATTTTACTTGTACCAATTATTAAAAGAGATTTAAGATGCTCGTCAGTTAATTTAGATCTGTATACATTTTTTGTGTACTTCATTTTGGAGAAGGTTTTCTCACACAAATAAGTAGTACCAAAAAACGGAAAACAGCCCACGAGCAAATTTATGCAAATTATCAAATTGTGTCAGTGGAAGACTCTTATAAAATTCCAACAAAGATGAGTTTTCATATTTTTTTCTTAATTATATCACTGCACTGAAGATCAATCATTTCCATTTGAAGTTCCGGGGCTAGGGTTTCAATGTCAGCATCAAAAGGATTCTGAAAAATCTTAATTTGATTCGCAATGGCATCAAAGTCCGAGAAACGAGTATCAAAATTTATCTTCAAAGCACTCAAAGTTTCGATTGCAAAATCGATAGGAAACTCAGTCTCAGTAGTGTGGCTGAATATTTCACATGTTTTAAAATGTGAAAAACATTTACTTCGTAGTTGTGATTGAAACAGTATCAATTTCATCCGGAATGACTTGATATTAGTGTATAAATCAGGAAGATGCTGGTTTTCTCCTTGCAATCTCAAATTCAGTTCGTTCACATGTTTTGTCAAATCAACATAGAATGCTAACTTCCATAGCCATGCGTTGTTTTATAATTCAGTAAGAGGGCGGTGCTTTTCATTCAAAAAAATTTCGATCACTGCTCGAAGTTCAAAAAAGCGCTGAAGGACTTTCCCACAACTAAGCCAGCGTACGGCAGTATGATAAGGTAAGTCTGTTTCTCCAATCTCTGCAATAAATTGTCGGAATTGTCGGTGATTCAGCCCAAAAGATCTGATGAAATTAACAGTTGATATGACTGGTTTCAGAACGTCAGACATATCCAAACATTTTCCGCACAAAGACTGTTGATGAATGATACAATGTAAGACTAATGGTTTTGAGCCGCCGTCATTTTCTACAGCCTTTGACACAAGAGCGACCACTCCTTTATCTTTCCCACTCATGTTTTTGCCTCCATCAGTTGTAATACATTTCAAGTTTTTCCATCGAAGGTTCTTTTTATTAATGGCCATTTCAACTCCTTTAAAAATATCGGTACCAGTAGTTGTGCCATGAATACTATACATATCAAGAAGTTCTTCGTGCACTTCATAGCTTTTATCTACTCCTCTAATATAAATCAACACCTGAGCAGTATCTGACACATCCGTTGACTCATCCAAGGCCAAAGAAAACCACTCAACATGTCCATTTTTGTCGAACAGTTGAGAGGATATATTTTCAGCGATGTTTTCTACCCTTCGAGCCACAGTGTTTGCTGACATACTGACAGTTTTTAATAAATTTACCTTTTCAGGGCACATTTCTTCGACTACTGCAATTATGCATTCCTTGATCATTTCTCCATCGGTGAATGGTTTTCCACGTTTTGCAATTTCAAGAGCCACACGAAAGCTGGCACGAGTTGCCGCCTCTTGTTCAGTTTTGACTTTTGTAAATAAAGATTGCTGCGATTTCAATCCGCGCTTCAAAGCTTCGAATTTTTCTGTCCGCACAATTCCTGTATATTTTGAGTAATTTTGAGAATGTTTTGTTTCATGATGACGTTTCATGTTATATTCTTTGAGAACGGCTATGCTTTCATTGCAAATCAAACATAGCGCATTGTTACTGGACTCAATTACGAAATACTGAATGTTCCACTGATCTTTGAATTTTCTGCATTCACTATCAATTTTTCGCTTCTTTTCCATTCTGCTAAATAACACACAAAAGCAACAATTAATAATAACATTTAATAACAAATAAACATAACAATTAATACAGGAAAATTAATAATATGCAGTGTTGCCATCTTGGCCCTCGGAACTTACTGGAGTAATCAGTATGGCCCTAAGGCTGGAAAGTTTGGAGACCCCTGCTCTAAAGGATTTGTCCGTCACTAACCAGCTAAAGAAAAAGGTCCCAAATGTGCTGCGTAATAATCTCATTGACGATTGGACCAAGATAAACAACCCAGATGTGTTGGCGGATAAACTGGACAAGTACGAAAATGTTCGCGCCGAGATGGGACCTCCGCATTGGAATTCGAAATACACCATACCACCGTCGTTTCAGCAGAAATCTGCGAGATTTCCCAACCGAAGCGAAGTTAAAGAGACTGAACAAGGAACGAATGTTTCGAGTAGAGAGGCTGCAATGAACGAAATTAGTGAAAAGTATCCTAACACCTACGATTTCAACATTCGGCATAAAACAGGAGAGAAGATGGCCCACGTAGACGGAATAAGCAGAGCTCCAGTCGACGACCCTAGAGACACGATGGAGGAAATCGTGGAGAAAAACCTCGAAGTATGCTTCACAATCACACTGGAAGAACAAATCATGATGATTCAGCATTCCGACCCTGAATTGAGAGACCTGATCCAGATCTTTCGAAAGGACCCGTGTGATAGAAAAGTAGGAGAACAAAATAGAATTAACGACTACAGCTACAAAGAAGGCAGACTTTTTTGCATGGTGAAAAATGGAGAAGAGGAACGAGCCCTGTATGTTATACCCAAAAGTATGAGGAAAAGTTTAGTTGTTAAATTCCATGATCTAATGGGACATTTTGCGGTTGTTAGGACTGTCAACAAAATTAAGGAATTGTACTGGTTTCCTTCAATGAAGAGGTATGTTCGACGCCATGTTGCTAGGTGTGTCGAGTGTTCATTTAACAAAGTTCCCGGTGGAAAACAACAAGGCTTCTTACACCCTATTAAGCCAGGCAAGAGACCGTTTTCCATCGTACATATGGACCACGTAGGCCCTTTCGTGAGAAGTACAAGAGGTAACCAGGAACTTTTAGTGATTGTCGATAATCTGACAAGATTTGTCCGTTTAAACCCTCTAAGGAATACATCGACGCAGAACGTCCTGAAGGTAATGAAAAGTTTTGTGAATGATTTCGAACTACCCGACAAGATGATCAGCGACAGAGGGTCATGTTTTACCTCAAGGCAATTTGAAGAATTCTGTCGAGGAAATGGAATAGATCATACACTGAACTCTACGAAACATCCTCAAGGGAACGGGATGGTCGAAAGAGTGAATCGAACAGTATTGTCCACTATAGCAACCGGTATCGAGGATCCGCGACGGAAGGATTGGGACCTGAAGATCAAGGAGGTAGAGCGAGACCTGAATAATGCGGTGAACAAGACGACGAATAAAATACCGTTCGAAACACTCAACGGCTATCCCCCTCGATTCCACGACGGATACTTAGAAGATTAGCCGACGAAGATATGGATCCGTGGACCGAGCCGGAGAAAATTCAAGAGAGTGTGAGAACCCAAATTGAGAATAAACAATAAATCATGAAGACGTACTACGATAAGAAGAAATGCCGTACAATCCAATTCGAAGTAGGAGAAATTGTAGTGATGAGGCATGTACCTAAAATGGCTGGTGAACCAACCAAGGCGCAACCCAAGTATCTAGGACCTTTGATAATCACCGAGGTTCTGCCAAGCGACACGTACAGAGTGACTCAGTTAAGCGAAAGAACCGGTGGACGGTTCAACACGACAACGGCCCATATCAGTCAACTGAAGTCTTGGCACAGTGAAGAAGATGATTCAGCTACAGAAGAAAGTCCGGACGAGGAGTCAGAAGAAGAAGACACCCTCCGACGCAACCCACGACGTTCCTGCAACGCAAGGTTCAACCGAGGACGATTGAAATCCAGGAAAGGCCGAATGTAGGCGCCATCCCGACCAGAGAGCCGCAGACAAACGGAATATAATAAACCGAGCTCCCCAGAAAAAAGGGGATACACCGATGCTGACGTCACGCCACCACTACGCTGCGGACTCTGTTTTTGTTGTCCCCCCCCCCCCCCCCCCGCTCGCTTGTTTCTTTTGTAACTATTGTGTTGGAGCGGGTCGCTGCTTAAATAAATGCATGTATTAGTTTATAATTAAATGGAATCCCTTCTTTATTTTACCCAGTAAGAGACGCCTACGGAAGCCAACAATCAATTTAACCATTTCCATGGTGATGCTCTTATCAACCGGTCTAAACCTGTCAGAATAAACTTACAACATGCATTAGCGGAGGTGAGATATGCACAAATGATTAGAATTTCAGCGCAGACGCACATCACGCGCGCCTGTGGCTCCACTTCAAAGTACTATTTAAGGCTTGGAAATTTCACTGTCCTATAAGCTTATGTCCATAGTTTTCTTGAAAAACCATTTCTGAGATTCTATCTTTCAGTGCTGCGTATATAAGCAGAATCGTCCAACACAGTATATAAGCTCTGAGAAGCGGTCTGGTGGATTAAATTGGCGAAACCGCTGGGAGGGTTCACCACTGATGAGCCAAGTCCTCTCAATATATTTTTTCATCGCAGTAAGGGCAGTAGAAGCTTGTATTATCTATAAAAGGAACATTCGTGCTTTTAAATCCTTTCATTTTATATGTTATCTACAAAATATTTTTTTTTGTGATATCTCTTGTCTTTCTTTGAGTTACAATTTGGGTGGCCAGCAGTGTACGTTCACAGGCAAACCCGTCATACGTCGCAAATTTTAGCAGGAAGGAGTTGATAAGAGTATATAAGAAGTAGATAAGTAATCCAGGCAAAAAAGGTCACAAGAACATATGCTGTATTATTATTTTTTTTTTCATTTAAACAAGGCGTACAAATAGAGGTAACGAAAGAATTAAGTGGGGGGGGGGGTGTCCATGGAACTTATTTATCTTCCTTACTCTATAAAAGGTATGTATAATTATATATTGTTGCATCAGTTTTAATATGCCCTACACTTATTCGAAATATTATATGATATTTAATATTTATTTAAAACAGATTATTTAGATTATCGTCAATTCTTTTGATAGTTTCATTCATTTTGTAATATTTTATTGTACACTAGCGGACGTACCCGGCTTCGCCTGGGTTTTACCCGAGTAAAGGTTCTTCTAACGAATCTCTCGATAAAGTGAACATTTTTTCCCGGTCCCTTGGAAAATACTCGATAAGTTGAATAAAATCATTATTAATTGGTTCCCTCGGTAATTGGAAGTTAAAGGAATAGTATCTTGCCTTGGAATTGTATCATTATTCTTGTCTCAAATAAATTGCCGTGTCATCCTGAATTTTGTCTTTCCTAATTTTCTACATTACAAAATCATCGTATCATCATGATAATATTTAGAGCAGATTGTTGAATTATAACAGATAAATTAGAATATTTATCTTGATTATTTTGAAGCGAAAAGTTATTTCAAAAATTTTATTTTCTAGAAACCTTCCCAGTACTATACAAAATAACTTCCCAAAGTTTCATGGCGTTCCAATGAGTGGTTTGGTCAGGCATAAAGGACAAACAGACCACACACACACACACACACACATACATTCATTTTTATATATTTACTAGCGGACCCGCCCGGCTTCGCCCGGGTTTTACCCGAGTGAATGTTTGTCTAACGAACATTTGTTAAAACAATTCTCTTTAAACTTATAAAACGTACTCGGCTTCGCCCGGGGTTTTACCCGAATAAAGGTTTGTCTAGCGAACATTTGTTAAAACAATTATCTATAAACTTATAAAAAAGATATATTTTGATAATTTGAAACTCGTATATTTGAATCTCTCGATAAAGTGAACATTTTTTCCCGGTCCCTGTGTGCCTTGTCATCCTGAATTTTGTCTTTCCTAATTTTCTACATTAGAAAATCATAGTTTTATCTAGTGAACATTTTTTCCCGGTCCCTTGAGAAATACTCGATAAGTTGAATAAAATCAATATTAATTGGTTCCCTCGGTAATTGGAAGTTGAAGGAATAGTATCTTCGCCTTGGAATTGTATCATTATTCTTGTCGCAAATAAATTGCCGTGTCATCCTGAGATAATATTACTTTTGATAAATAATATTTAAGATAACAAACTTAGTGATAATAAAACTTGTTATCATCGTCACAATGGGGGCGCTGCTTGCGAGTTAAATCTACAAATCTGCAAGTAACTCTAAGGATATTCAAGATATTAATGAAATTATTTTTCAAAAACCTTCCCGGTGATATACCTAATAATATCCCAAATTTTCACGGCGATTGGATGTATGGTTTTTGAATCTATAGAGTTCAAACAAACAAACAAACAGACAGACAGACAGACATTCAATTTTATATATATAGATTGTACATATATCTTGATTGGTTATTGGAGCGAGAGAGGACCTAGACCAAGACTACGGACCGCGACCTACGAAGAAGACAACGAAAAATGAACAGAATAACTTTAAAAGGTAATTTATTTTTGTTTACTTTTATTTGTTTGATTTGAGTATGGAAACCCGCTCGGGAAACGTGTATAACACCAAGAAGGAGAAAACCAAGGTCGACAACCCTGCAAAGCTGCAAATTGGTGCAACAATTGGTAGAGATGCTGGTTCCGACCCAGTTGGTTTAAACCCCAATATAGAAATTCCCAAGTATGACAGGACAGAAGACTCTCGCCCATGGATAGAATCCCTCGAAGAGATTGGTTTTTTATACCATTGGGCAGACTGCACAATTTCTCCCGTTATGCATCCATGAACATGACGGAAAGTGCCAAAACCTGGTTGAATTTGCACAAAGCTAGTGTAACGAGTTGGGAAAATATTAAAATCCGCCTCATTCAGGATTTTTCTTTGGACGCGAACAAAAAATAATTAAGAATGAAGCTTAACAGAATGCATCATTGGAATGAACTAGAAATCACAGGTTCGCGGAAGACATCCTAGTGTTGTGCAAAAAGGATTTCCCGCAATTGAAGAAGAAACAGAAATCGGACATGCTATTGGAGGACTGAAAAAAGAATATTCATTCGCGCTCTACCTTAACCCTTTTAAAACGACCGATGAACTACTCGTCGTGGGCAAGAAAATGGATTCTTTTGAGAAGAAGTATCGGGAACGTGTGGAGAAATCCATAAGTTTATATAACGGTCCGCGCTATTCTAGACCCCAACAACAATCGAGGAACGTGCCGCCGACTGCCACACGAAACTACCAGAGCACTTCCATGCCCCAGTTTCCAAATATTACAAGAACGACTCCCCTCCTACTCCAAGGCAGTATCGAAACAACTTGCCCCAGCCCTCTACCCCTAGATGTACTAATAACCCAAACTTTGTGCCGAAACCAAACCTTCAGAGAGACACCTACAATAAAAGCCAAGTGTGAGCAAAAATAGGACGGAAGATGGAAGACCAATCTGCTTTAAGTGTAACAAGCCAGGACACGTGGCCCGTTATTGTAGGGTCAAGTTCATAAAAATCCTAGAATAGGATTCAACAGCTACCCAAGAGAAGGTCGAAGAGAAATTCCAAACGAATGAAATATCAGAGAAATCAAGACTGAGGCTTTATGCTGATGTATGCCGTAGCACACAGACAAATATTCCCACCCGAAATAGATATTTCGTGTTGAAAGATTTAAACTAAGCGTCGCGCCTGAATCTGTCAATCAAATCAAGTCGACCATAAATGGAATCAAGAAGTTGGACCCTAAATACAAATTAAAAATTCATGTGGACAAGATAGGGACTTTTGAAGCTTTGGTTGATACAGGCGCTGACCTCTCAGTGGTCGACCTCAGTACGGCCCTCGATACAGGTCATGATATAAGTAAACTCGCAAAAGCAGTGCAGGACCCGATGGTAAAAAAATTAGACATAGTAAAAGTATATTTTCAAATATAAAAACTAATGACAAAGTATTACCACACAAATATGTGATATTGAAAACGCATTTACGGACATTAATTCTTGGAAGAGATTTCCTTAAGAAAATGACCGCGAAAATAGATTGTAAGCGCAAGAAACTATAAAATACGATTTGATGGATAATCATGACGAATGAAATTTTGAAATGTTGAAAATAAAGAGTGCCGAAGATTCCATTGTACCGGGATGTTCCATTAAATTGATCAAGGCATTGGTAGAAACAGAGGATGGAAATATATATTATCGAGGAGGGTAGCAAAATGTTTCAAACAATTGGACTTTGTCTAGCAAGAAGCTTTATCAATATTATAAATAGGCCAGCACATATCTGGATAACTAATCCATATCCTCGACCTTTGAAAATATTGAAAAATCAAACATTGGCTTTTGGAAGTAGTCCAGCGAAAATATATGTGAATCGAGAAAGGGAGGTAGAAAAGAAAGAGAAACCTAGATTCCAAATAAACGAAAATCTTTCTCAAAGGAACAGAAGGAGTTAAAACAAATTTTAGAAAGGTATGGAGATCTGTTTTCGTCGAGATTAGGGAGAACCAATTTGGCAAAACATCGGATTGGCCCAGAACACAAGCCCTACCGTGTAAGTGCTAAAGAACGAGATATTACAAAAGAGCAAATTCATGAAATGCTTACAGAAGGTATAATTAGGCTATCTTCTAGTCCCTTGTCTTTTCCAGTAATATTGGTCATGAAGCGAGGTGGTAAATACATATTTTGTGTGGGCTACAGAAAACTGAATAATGTGACAGTAAAATATGTCTATCCGATCCCTAGATAGACGAATTTATGGATAACCTCCAAGGATCTACATACTTCTCAGCAATAGACCTCAGATCTAGATATTGGAAAATTGAAGTCGAAGAAAGAGACAAAGAGAAAACAGCTTTAACTACAGCGCATGGATTATACGAATTCAACGTGATTCCTTTTGGACTTTGCAACGCGCCTTCTACCTTTGAGAGAAATATGAAAAATATGCTTGGACATCTGAGATGGCAAATTTGTCTGTGTTATCTGGATGATGTTATCATATATATCCCGGATTTTCCAACGTATCTCAAAAGAGTCAAAGCTGTTTCAGATGTTTTCATGAATCTAATTTAAGGTTAAACGACAAAGGAATGCCGATTTGATTTTAAAGAATTGGAGATTTTCGACTATATAACGAGCAAACATGGTATAAAACCCGCGGAACATAACTTCAAAGCTGTCAGAAATTTTTCTCGGCCCACAAAGGTCAAAGAAGTACAATCCTTTTTGGAAATGTGTTCATATTATAGAAAATGTATCAAAGATATTAAAATTTGCTGACCCTTTGTCCAACCTTATTGAAAAAAGTGCATAATTTACCTGGACAGAAAGGCAAGAGGAAGCGTTTCAAACCCTGAAAACAGCACTATTAAGTCTACCAATTTTGTTCAATTCAATCGAAATGAGCCTACTTATATTCATACTGATGCGTCTAAAATCGGCATAAGTGCAAAACTTGTTCAAGACATCAGTGGTGAAGAAAAGGTGATCTCATATTTGAGTCGTACTCTAAGTAAAGCGGAGCAAAATTATTCAACCACCGAAAAAAAATGTCTGGCTGTTGTCTGGTCAATGTAAAAATTACGACCCTACCTTTATGGAAGACACTTTAAAATAGTAGCAGATCACCACGCCTCATGCTGTCTCAAATACTTGAAGGATCCCACTGGCCGATTGGCAAGATGGGCATTGAAAATCCAATACTATGACTTCGATATAATACATAAATCAGGAAAGAAGCATCTGGACGCCGATGGCTTATCTAGGGGACCCTTACCAGAAACTGATTGGGATGTGGATTTTGAAAGGCTATTTTTAAACCAAATAACAGACGAAGAGGATAAGTGTATCGAAAGTGTTGAGAACAACTTTAATGGAAGCAGGCAATCAATTGCGCAAAACTTTAAAGGAGAAGATGGATGCCTATTTCGGAAAAACCCGAACCCTGGAGGCAGGGCGTGGTTATTTGTGGTTCGAGAGAAGTAAAAGAGAAAAATTATGAAAGAATATCACAATCATATGTTGAATGGCCATCTGGGTGTCGCCAGAACCATGTACCGAATAAAAGGTAAATACTTTTGGCCATCCGCGCTAAAAGATGTCTCAGAATTCGTTAAGGTGTATCACCTTTGCCAAAGTATAAAAGGCTCAAACCAATTACCTTCTGGACTACTACAGCCCATTCTCCCAGCAAACTTTCCTTTCGAAAGAATTGTAATTGACTTTGTTTGTCCATTGCGCCATCTACGAAAAACAGGAAGAAATGGATAATTGTGCTGACGCACTACTAAACTAGATATGCAGAAACTAGAGCAGCCTCAGAAGCAACAGTGAAAGAAGTTTCTAAATTTCTAGTAGAGGATATTTTTCTCCGGCACGGAGCCCCACAATATCTTATTAGTTGAAGGGGCTCTCAATTTACCAGTAATTTAATGAAAGAGGTGATGAAAATGTGCAAGATTAAACATTGATTTACAACGAGCTATCATCCACAGACTAATGGATTGACAGAGCGGTTAAATAGAGCATTGATTAATATGTTCAGTATGTATGTGAACACCGATCAGAAGAATTGGGATGAAATACTCCCATTCATCACCCAAGCTTACTAAACTACAATTCAGGAAACCACAGGATATTCTCCATTTTTTTTCTGCTGTTTGGAAGAGAACCCTCGACCCTTTTAGACGACAAGAATATCTCGGTGGACATTGACAAGGATGATTATGATGAATACATAAAACATCAATTAGACAAAATAGACATAACAAGAAAATTAGTTAATAACAACACAATAAAGACTCAAGAAAGGATGAAAAATAATTATGACAAGAAACACATGGAAAGAAGCTATGAACCAAGAGAATTAGTAGCAGTGTGGATACCAATTAGAAAAATAGTAAAGTGTGATAAACTTCTGAGAGAATATTTTGGTCCATATAGAATATTAAAGAAGATGTCTAGTGTCAATTATCTAATAGAACCGAAAGATAATCCGAGCCAAGACCCTCTGGAAGTTCATGTTTCAAGACTCAAGCCTTATTATGAGAGAATTATTGAGGTCATTCACGAGGACCTAACAACCTCTGAAGAGGGGGAAGTGTTGCATAAATTTTAATATTCCCCACAACACACTTATTCAATATATTCTATGATATTTAATATTTATTTAAAACAGATTATTTAGCTTATCATAATTCCTTTTAATTGTCTCATTCCTTTTGCAATATTTTACTGTACATATATATTGATTGGTTATTTGAGCGAGAGAGGACCTAGATCAAGACTGCGGACCGCGACCTACGAGGAAGACAACGACTAAATAAACAGAATAACTTTGAAAGGTAATTTATTTTATTTATTTTTATTTATTTTCTTTGAGTATGGAAACCCGCTCGGGAAACGTGTATAACACCAAGAAGGAGGAAACCAAGGTCGAAGACCCTGTAAAACTGCAACTTGGTGCAACAATATATATGTTTGAAAATAGAGCAAACCATATATTATATTATTTAAAATGATTATTTTGGATCATAAAGTTTTATTTCCAATAATCCATGTGGCAACTCGCTAAAATTCCCTTAGATATATATATTTATCAAACTACTTACTCTATATCCATATAAATTTTCATTTAAAAATATAATTTATTTCTCCTACTTTTCAAAATTATCAGGAGAAATATTTTTATATATAAGATGGAAGGTCTTAACAAAAAGCTGTGTATGCGAAAAAAACATTTTATTTGGTTTAATAAACATTATTTATAAAGATACAGTAATATTTAGGAAATAATAAAAAATTATATATTCATGGATTTAAAGATTTATTCTGTGAAGTCTATTATATTTTGCTTGTTTGTCCTCAGGCATCATATTCCAACAATAATCCGCCACTATATGTTGATTCCATAGACCATTGTATCGTTGTTCAATGATTTTAATATTGTCAAATAGCTCCATCCAGATGGGACAACTGTCAATCATCCCTGGACCCCGGGGGGGGGGGGGGAACCACAGGTGTGGGGGCTTCTGGGAAGCTGATCTGTAAATAAGGAAAACGGGACGGTGGCTAACCCCGGTCATTTAGGATTAACTTTTAACTTGGGGTAAGTTCTCTCCCTATAAATACCTCTTATAATATTTTTTTTTATTCCCAAGTTTGCCCTTGCTTTATTTATCTCCGCGACATATTTTGGCGGAGACGCTGGGTAACGTGACGGAACTTCGAAGAAGTCGACGTCTACAGGGACGTGAACCAATTAATGAACTTTTGCCACAACGAATAAAAATGGAAGACGACCACAGACCTACTGTTAGCGGATCCTACCTCCCTTGTCAGCGCCAACGAGATCCATCTATCTTTTCTGGAGATGGAAATATAAACCCTGGACAGTGGTTGAAGGAGTACGAGAGAGTGTCGAAGTACAACAGATGGGACGACACCATGAAGCTTGCCAACGTCGTCTTTTACTGGAAGGTGGTTTGATAATAACGAAGAATCACTCAACTCGTGGAGAAGCTTTGAAGACGCATTCCGCGGTGTGTTCGGACTGCAGGAGGATTCTGTTCGACGCGCCGAGGAAGTTCTGAAGTCAAGAGCACAGAAGGCCGAGGAATCCAGCGAGTCATATATCCAGGAGATTCTTAGTCTCTGCCACCAAGTGAACCCTCGCATGGAAGAAGGTGAGATAGTTGCTCACATTATAAAGGGAATTTCGGAGGACACATACCAGGTATTGGTGGCGAAAGACATACAGACGGTAGATGAAATCCTGAAGTTTTGCCGTCATCTAACAACCGTCAAGCAGCGCAGGATCGGCCGTACGAAATTCGCCAGGTTGTCAAACGTAATGCCCATTTCATGTGTTGACGATTCAGACGACTTGGCCGGCTTAATTCGCCGCATCGTTAGACAAGAAATACAAAAGGTCCTCTCACCACCTGAAGTGGTCAATCCTCTCCGAGAAGTGAACGCCCTGGAACAGACTGTGAGGGAAGAAGTCAGCCGTGTTCTCCAACCTACCAGAGCACAAATCAACGTGGTTCAACAACAACCACGCACGCCCTATAATATCGACCGACCAACCCAACCCAGGAAGACGGAACATTGGAGAACCTACGACGACAAACCAATCTGCTTCCACTGCGGACGACCCGGACATGTCGGCCGTTATTGTAGGGAACGACGGCAGGTCTTCGCTGAAGCCAGGTCAAGAAATGGCGGAGAAGGAAGAAATGTTGGATTTTCGAGTCGATCCCCGAGATATAACGCCTACGACCACTATGTAACGCCCCAAACCTCGGCGTACTTCTACCGGAGCTCTTCCCCACATCCAAGCCGCGCAAGGTCGCCAGCCCGAAGACAATCCCAGTCGCCAGCTCGTCGTTTCAGCCGTTCTCCCAATCCTCAGAATTTGAAAAACTAGGTGGAGCGGCTTCTACCGGGGGTGAGGTAGCCATTGAGGAAAATCCTCCAGGGTATATCGCCGCTAAATTAAAAGAAAATTTTGTTATGGTCGAAATAAATGGACGCAAAATTAAAGCATTAGTGGATTCAGGAGCAGACTTTTCTGTTATTTCAGACAAATTTCGACGCGAACTAAAGACACCTCTCTTCAAAGAACCAGGTCCCATTCTTAAAGCCGCAAATAAAAATTTAATAGAGACCCTAGGAAAATGTGTCCTGAACATAGAAGTTAATGGTCTGAAGATATCCTTTGAATTCGTTGTTATGGTGGAATGCAGCCATGACATCATATTCGGATGGGACTTCTTCAAGACCACCGAAGCCGTCATTGATTGTGGCAGAAATGAACTCCATCTCGGGGAAACCTCCGTCCTGGAATCTCGAGAGGAGGAAAACCAGAGATTGTTTGCTTCCGACGACTTTGTCATCCCGCCTAAATCAATAAAGAAGATCAGTGTGATAAACGAAGAAGTATGCGGTGTTAGAGATACCAAACTCATTGGTTACATTTCGACACGGCCGAGGTAGCAATTGGGTTGCGAATGGACCGTCTTGGCCGCAACTGATTCCATCAGGAATGAATATGTGCACCATGGAAAGTTATGAGAATGGAAATATCTGCAGTCTTATCGAATCCAGCGATAAGTTACAAGAAACGCAGCTAAAGTCACGTGAATGGTCACAGAAGCTAAACCTTACTCTAGATCCAGGGCTGTCTGAAATTCAAAGGTTACAGCTTGTTTCATGCCTGGACGAGTTTATTGACATATTTGATTTTGGGGGAACTCCTATTAAGCCCACCAGTACTGTGAAGCACAAGATAAACACAGGATACCACTTTCCTATCAAACAGCGGCCCTATAGATTAGCACCAAGTGAACGACGAATAATTCAAGATGAAGTGAACAAGATGATTGAAAATCACATCGTGAAGCCCTCTGAAAGTCCTTGGTCATCTCCTGTTATTCTAGTTCGAAAGAAAGATGGGACCTGGAGATTCTGCGTAGATTATCGTCGATTAAATAAGATAACAAAAAAAAAAAGATATTTACCCTCTGCCACGCATTGACGATGCCTTGGACAGTTTAGCTGGCTCTAGTTACTTCTCCACGATGGATCTTCGGTCCGGGTATTGGCAGATTGAAGTGGACGAAAAAGACAGTGAGAAAACTGCCTTCATCACTCCAGATGGGCTGTATGAATTCCGAGTAATGCCTTTCGGTCTATGCAACGCTCCAGCAACGTTTGAAGGATGATAGATAGTGTTCTGGGCAGTCTTAAATGGAACATGTGCCTTTGCTACCTGGACGACATCGTAGTTTACGCACCTACCTTTGAGGAACATCTACGTCGTCTACAACTTGTATTAAGGTGCATCCAGAAAGCTGGACTAAGCTTGAATCACAAAAAGTGTCTTTTTGGATCAAGGAGGATTAAGATTTTAGGACACCTTGTTGACGCCAATGGAATCCATCCAGATCCAGATAAAGTTGAAGCCGTCTCTAAATTTCCGAGGCCAAAGAATATATCTGAACTGAGGAGCTTTCTTGGATTATGTTCCTATTACCGAAGATTTATTGAAAACTTTGCTGACAAAGCTAGATCTTTGCATGACCTACGGAAGACTGAAAAACAATTCTATTGGGATGCAGCTCAAGAGAAGCGTTTGAAGTCCTTAAAACAGCTCTAATTTCAGAGCCTGTCTTGGGACACTTTGATGAATCCGCTGATACCCATCTACACACGGATGCAAGCGGACATGGTATTGGAGCTGTTCTTCTACAAATACAAGGTGGAAAGGAGCGGCCTATAGCTTATGCATCTAGAAGCATGACAAAGGCTGAACATAACTATTCTACAACAGAAAAATAATGCCTTGCTGTAGTCTGGTCTATTAGCAAATTCCGTCCATATTTGTTTGGTCGACCATTCACGGTTGTCACTGACCATCATTCTCTATGTTGGTTGGTAGGACAGAAAGATCCTTCTGGCCGTTTAGCAAGATGGGCGCTGAAGCTGCAAGAATTTGACGTGACCGTTATCTACAAGAGCGGACGCAAACACAAGGATGCCGATTGTCTGTCAAGGAGCCCGCTTGAGAACGATATACCAAGTGCTGTGATGTCACTAACCAACGTCGATATAGAGCAGACTAAAGACCCGGATTTAGCTAAAATAATCGATAATTTAAACTCGGGCTACACCAGAAAGGAATTCAGCATTATCGACGGCATCTTATACAAGAAAAACTATAGCACAACTGGAAGACCCTGGCTTATGATGATTCCTAAACACTTAAGATCGGAAGTTATGGCAGATTTACATGACGCTCCTACAGCTGGGCATTTGGGTTTCGCCCGAACGTATGACAAAGTGAAGAAACGATTCTAATGGCCTAGCCTTTATAGAACAGTTCGCCAATATGTAAGCCATTGTCGGGAGTGTCAACGAAGGAAGAAATTACCTCGACGTCCGGCTGGACAACTTGTATCCATACCACCTGTAGAAAAGCCATTCTATAAGGTCGGGGTCGATCTCCTTGGAAGATTTCCAGTTTCTAAAGATGGAAACCGTTGGATCATTGTGTGCACCGATTATATGACAAGGCATGCCATAACGAAAGCGATCCCAGACGGAGGAGCAATCGAAACAGCTAAGTTCCTGGTTGAAGATCTTATCTTGAAGCATGGAGCTCCTAGAGAAATGATAACAGATCGCGGAAGAAATTTCATTTCTCAAGTAATAAAAGAGATCAACGCTCTGTGCGGAATTGTGCACAGATTTACAACGGCTCTACCATCCCCAGACCAACGGCCTGACTGAAAGGTTCAAAAAACTCTAGGAGACATGTTGTCCATGTACACAGGCGTGGAGCAGAAGGACTGAGACCAAGTTTTGCCCTACGTAACTTTTGCTTACAACACTGCTAAACAGGAGGCGACCGGCTACACTCCGTTCTTTCTTGTCCACGCCCGCGAGGCTGAGACCTACATCGATACCCTACTACCCTACCTACCAGATGAGATCTCTGACGACTACGTTGGAGAACTTGTGACCAGAGCTGAGGAAGCGCGTCAACTCTCCCGATCACGCCTTCTACAATCACAGGCGAAAGACCGTAGACTTTACGACCAGAAACATACTCCAGTCTATTACCAGAAGGATGATCTTGTGTGGGTTTTTACTCCCATCCGAAAGGTAGGGCTCTCAGAAAAGCTACTGAAGAGATACTTCGGTCCCTACAAGGTGACCAAGAAGCTTTCAGAAGTTACGTATGAGGTAGAGCTCGTGGACCCGTCTCCCCGATCACGGAAATCCAAGGATATCGTTCATGTCATTCGGATGAAGCCCTACCTGGACCCTGAAGAACAACATTCCATTCTGCTAGGAAACACAGGCCGTGATAGATTTCCTTCAAGAACAAGGGCTGAGATAAGCTAATCAGCGGGTCGCTGTTTTTTCTAAAGAGGGAGTAATGTCAAATAGCTCCATCCAGATGGGACAACTGTCAATCATCCCTGGACCCCGGGGGGGGGGGGGGGAACCACATGTGTGGGGGCTTCTGGGAAGCTGATCTGTAAATAAGGAAAACGGGACGGTGGCTAACCCCGGTCATTTAGGATTAACTTTTAACTTGGGGTAAGTTCTCTCCCTATAAATACCTCGTATAATAATTTTTTTTATTCCCAAGTTTGCCCTTGCTTTATTTATCTCCGCGACAATATCTTGGTGGAAGCGTTCACCTTGTTCTTTGCTTTCTGCACCGAGATTATCAGGGAAAAAGTTTAAATGTGAATCCATAAAATGCAATTTTAGATTCATTATGCACCCGAACTTATGGAATTTGGAAATCATATTTTCTACGATTCTCGCATAATTCAGTGACTTATTATTGCCTAACAAGTGTTTGACAACGTCGATGAATGTAAGTCAAGAATTTTTATCATCTTCTTTCAATGTTGCAACAAACTCTTCGTCATTTATTAGTGTACGAATTTGAGGTCCAATGAAAATACCTTCCGTTATCTCAGAACAACTAATTTTAGGAAATTTAGATATTAAATATTTGACAGCATCACTATCTTTCTTTAAAACCTTTACAACATTTTTCAATAACTCTAATTAGTTTTGTAAAGGGGGAGAAGAATTTTTAGTTAATGGACAGGCGGTTCATTTTCAACGTTTTGTTCACCTAAGCGAAACATACTTCTTTCAGGCCATATTTATTTTTGTAAATAATGATTCTTTCTGTCTCTGCTGTCCCACTTGCATAAAAAGCAAAGATTCCTTTTTGTTTCCTTTCTGCAAGCCCTGTGAAATTCCTATAATTTTAAGATCACCGCAAACTTTCCAACAATAATAATAATAATTCAACAAACCCAAGATTTTCTTGAAAGTCGAATAGGTTTCTTTCATTTGGGTTGAATAGGCAACTGGTATGGAAGGTAATACACTACCATAATGCAGCAAACAAGCCTTCAAACTTTGTTTAGAGGAATCAATAAAGAGTCTATGCTCGGTAGCATGGTAATTAATTTTCAGAGTTTCAAAAACGACTTCAATATCATTGCAGTACACTTAATCGTTGTTCTTCAGAAAAAAAAGAACAAAAAGCATTGTTCCCTTATACGATAGACAGAGATTTTGGTTTGTGGTAACAAGAGGTTCCTTTGCTCTAATCTTGATCCAAGGATTTCTGCTGCTTCTTTTGATAGCCCTAGATCCCTAACTAGATCATTTAATGATGCCTGATCAAATAAATGTAGAATGCCACTTTCATTTGAAATAAATTCAGGCTCTTCTAATTGATGATCATCTAAACATGCTGTGTGCTGATCATCCTTTTTGATATAGGATTCTTGAACCGTTTTAGGAATCAGTATGGGATTCTCGAGGTCGTGAGGAATAGGTTGTCTAGCTGATGGTATATAAGGATAAAGGTTAGTTTAATTATTTTTGCTATTAAGGCCTGTGGGTTTGCAGACACAGAAATAACAATAGTCATGGTGATTTTTTGGTTCTCGCCAAACCATTGGTACACCAAAGGGCATACCTTTTGATTTCCCCCCGATTTCCATTTCAAAAGCCCTTGATAGCACGTTCCGCACACACTATGGGGGCACCACCACTTGTCTTGATCACCTAAGGCCACACACCAAAATATTCTTTATAGTATTCTTTTATCTTTGGGGTTATACGTTTCCTCTGTTTGGGAATTGTAAATTTTCCACAAATGTAGCAGAACATTTCTGGATTAGCTTTGTATTTACGCGGAATTATTTATATATTTAAAAGTATTTATGAAAATAAATGTATTGTTGAACATTTTCTTGATATAAATTTCAATGGTATGCATTTCATCTAAATGATGATTAAATTTTATGTTTACAAAGTCAATATCTTCAAAATATTTTGATGACAGCGATGACATCAGCTTCTTTATAAAATTAAATATTTTCTAATATATTTTTTTTAATTGAGCTAATTTTGAAAAATGAAGGTTATATTCATGATCTACGGGTTGGAATTTACTAGAAACAACTTTCAAATATTGAGAAGGAAAAAGTGTGTTTATAAGTGTAATCTTTTGCATTTCCATACCTGAAAATAATGCAACAAAGCTATGATGCCTTAGGGTACAGCTTATTTTTAAATTCTGCTGCGTATCAAATGTTAACCTATTGCATTTACATACATGAAGATATATATTAGGATATAAGCTATGCCCCTGAAGCTACAATTCTATTAAACTCTGTATGTTTAGGAAGGTTTGGGCTATCATAGGGTGATACTTTTATGAAACTTATACTTGGGGCCTAATATTATCGTACTGGGACAATTCTATCTTCCAATTTATATTGTTCGTACTTCCGAGATGAAGGATTCCAGAATCAGTGTCTTTATAGAGCTATTATAGATCTGTCACAAATCCAATACGATAATATTAGCTTCTGAAACTGGGGTTAATAGAGTTCCCATGATCCCTACAAGAATTTGGAATCTCGAGGATCCAGTGGGCCCAAACAGAACACGTCATGCAGGATGTCAACGACATTTTGTCTCAACCGCCCAAGAGGACATGCGTCTTGTTCGCATGGCCTGACAAGATCATTTAATCAGATCCTTTAATAATTTGAAAAAATAGTATATATGTGGTATTGTACTGGGATAAGGTGCCTGAAATATGAAAAAGACATTTTCTTATCGTGCAACTGAAAGTTGCTGATGGCTTGAGCCATCTATCGAAATAAATATCAACTATTCTCGTTGATTTTTAATTATTCCAGAATTGGCCAAATACTCATTCTTGATTAAATCAAGAAAAGTTAACCACGTACGCGTTTCGGGCTGTTGGCTCTTATCAGCGTGGTGCAAGCTGTACCTCACCTGTACCTGTACGACCAAAAAACCTTCCATTCAGGCATCCTGAAAAATCATGAAACGGGTAGTTAAGGCCAGAATTGCCTGAGACCACGACACAATGTGAAAAAAATAGAACAGTTGTGTGTGTGTAATCAATAACAAAACAAACAATCATCAAATATTACAATTGTACTATTTTTTCACATTGTGTCGCGGTCTCACGCAATTCTGGCCTTAACTACCCGTTTCATGATTTTTCAGGATGCCTGAATGACCAGTTTTTGGTCGTTGAGGTACAGCTTGCACCACGCTGATGAGGGCCAACAACCCGAAATGCGTACGTGGTAAGCTTTTTTTGATTAATCAAGAATGGGTATTTGGCCAATTCTGGAATAATTAAAAATCAACGAGAATATTTGATATTTATTCCGATAGATTGTGCAAGCCATCAGCAACTTCTAGTTGCACGATAAGGAGATGCCTTTTTTCATAACCTTTAATAATTGTTTAAATGTAAATATGAAATACGTAAATGCCTGTTACCGGACCAATTCGCATAATACAGTATCGAAACTATGGGAATTACTTTGATCAGACGTACTTTAGGTTATTTGATCCAGATAAGTCAAATATTGCGGAAACGTATACGAAATAAACGAATGTCCAAATGAGCGAATATTCGGATAAATTTGCATATATCGAGGTCGAAACTCATATGTTTCTATTATAGGTTGAAGATTAATAGTGAAAGTTGTTTTATATTTTATAAGAAATTGCACTTTATATATTTAGATATGATGTACTAGAGCGCCATCTGTTATCAAATTATAAAACTATTTTAGAGGCGTAATATTCTTTTTAAAATATAACAATTTCTACTGTCCTTACTGCGATGGAAAAATTAAAGGGAGGGCCTGGCTCATCAGTGGTGAACCCTCCCAGCGGTTTCGCCAGTTTAATCTACCTTACCATAATATAACAGCGGTATGGTAGATTAAACTGGCGAAACCGCTGGGAGGGTTCACCACTGATGAGCCAGGCCCTCCCTTTAATTTTTCCATCGCAGTAAGGACAGTAGAAATTGTTTTATTTTAAAAAGAATATTACGCCTCTAAAATAGTTTTATAATTTGATAACAGATGGCGCTCTAGTACATCATAACATTATTGTTCTAATAAAAGACACAATTTGATATTTGCGGAAGAGCGATTGCTCGAAGCATATTATATATTTATAATTATATTTAATTCTACTGTCCTAAAAGCTTATGTCCATAGTTCTTCTAAAATACCCATTCCAAGAGTCTTACAACAGTCACCGATAAAAGGAAGTTCCAAAAATGCAATATAACAGCGGTATGGTAGATTAAACTGGCGAAACCGCTGGGAGGGTTCACCACTGATGAGCCAGGCCCTCCCTTTAATTTTTCCATCGCAGTAAGGACAGTAGAAATTGTTTTATTTTAAAAAGAATATTACGCCTCTAAAATAGTTTTATAATATTTAGATATCTTTAAATATAAATGAAAGATACGCCATTTTTATGCTACTATAATTATTTTATTATTCCACAATTCTTGCACACCTACACATTATAAACCAAGCCTTTTATATGAAAAAAAAAAGATGATAAAAACGTTCGATTCGTTTCGAATCAAAACATAGTAAAGTAATAGTGTATATCACTGATATATTATATTTAAACAAAACAGATCAGATCATCCCTCCTTCCTTATATTGTACATAGTTGGAGAAAAACGGCAAGGAGGGTATCGGGGTCGGGTAGATCTCCTAGGCGGAGGTGACGTGGAAACTTGAGGGTCTTGTTCCAGTCGAGGTCGGGTAGATCTCCAAGGCGGAGATGACGTGGAAACTTGAGGGTATTGTTCCAGTCGGTGAGGTCCTGCGCCAGCGTTGTCCAAGGTTCAATCAGAAAAAATCTTCAGCATATTTTTATTCTGAACCTATCCTCATCTGATTTACATGCACTTTAAATGTGCCTTTTAGGTTCTTTACTAGAAAAACATTGTAACCTAGTCGTCGTATCACTTGGAGCTTGAACCATTTGCGCCTATTTTGTTTAACTATTCTAAACAGCACTTTATCTCCA
The DNA here is from genome assembly GCA_030710605.1 of Cordylochernes scorpioides. Classification (NCBI taxonomy): domain Eukaryota; kingdom Metazoa; phylum Arthropoda; class Arachnida; order Pseudoscorpiones; family Chernetidae; genus Cordylochernes; species Cordylochernes scorpioides. The sequence continues at coordinate 83,139,632 of CP092866.1, read as the reverse complement.
ACTTGAAAATGTCGCCTTACCAACTCATTACTCTCAAATGTCCTCTGGATAAATTCAGAGTTCAAGCAATTTACAAATGTTCTAGGCACATAACTTAGGAGACGTTCTACAGGAGGCTTATCAAAAGAGGTAGGGGTATTTCTATAATTAAATAGAGCATTTTGTAAAATACAGTCCATATTTGAGTTTGGAGATTCCTCTAATGACTTTTCCAGAGATTCTTTTATTTTTCTTACCGAAACTTCAGCAATTCCGTTGGACGAGGGATTATATGCTAGCGAGGTTAAGGGGTATACATTATTTTTCCGTAAGAACTCCTTAAATAAAAGCTAATTGAAGGGGGGGGGGCATTGTCAGACACTAAGCATTGCGGTAATCCATACCTGGCAAAACACTCCCGTAGAAGCTTAATATTTTCTTGCGAAGTATTACCTCTAACTGAGAATACTTCAATCCAATTTGAATTTGAAACTACTACCAATAAGTAACAATCACCTCTGAAATAAAAAGGTCAACATGAACTCGCTGCCACGGTTGGTTAGTCCTGGGTCAAGGTGTGTTCTCAGCATGAGGGAACTGTCTGATGATGCATACAGGGAGAACATTCGTTCACAAACTCTTCAATTTGACTATCCATTTTTGGCCACCAAACCGAATATCTGGCTAGAGATTTCATGTGATTGACTCCAATATGACCTTGATGAAGTAGCTTCAGCATTTGATCTTGACAGGTTCTTGGAATCACTGCCTAAGAATCAACAAAAATGCATCCCTGTAGTATAGAAAAATTTTCCAATTTTGAAAGGAAAGGTTTAATTGTTTCATCCTTTCTGCTAACTGAGGGTCTTCTATTAGATATTCCTTGAGCTTATTTAAAAACGGATCTTTATTGGTTTTTTCTTCAATAATGATGTGGCCCAATGGAGTTACATTTAAAAGTGATATATCATGTGTCACCAAATCAATGTTGTCTTCCCTTGAATTTATTTCCTCGAGTGGAAGTCTCGAAAATGCATCAGCACAGAGCATGGTATCTTTATTTGTATATCTAATATCGAAATCTAAATTTGACAATTCTAAAGCCCACCTATGCAAGCGATTAGCAATTAATGGTGAAAGAAGTATTTTGTTTCCAAAAACAGTCGTTAAAGCTTTATGATCACTCTTTAACACAAATTTATCCGAAACAAGTATTGTCTCAGTTTGGAAGTTGCAAACACAATAGCAAGTTATTCTTTCTCAGTCTGAGAGTATTTAGCTTCTGCACTTGACAATGTTCTGAAAACAAAGGTGATTGGCTTCTCTTCCCCTTCCACAATATGACACAAGACCCTATTTATGCCATAGGCAGATGCATCACAGGTTAAAGTTAATGGAAGCTACATTGAATAGTGAATTCAATAAGGTTAACTTTAAATTCAAAAATGCCTTTTCGCATTGGCTAGACAATTTCCAACGATTTTCCTTCTTTAAGAGTTGATAAAGGGGACCAGCCAAAGTTGACATATTAGGTATGTATTTTAAGTAGAAGCTCAACATCCTTATAAATATCTTCAATGATGTTTTGTCGAAAGGCTTTTTACACCTTTCCAATGCTTCCAATTTATTTGAATCGGGGCTGACACCATATTCATTTATAATATGACCTAGAAAACAAATATATGTAGTAATCCCGATGTGGAATGTACTGGGCAGTCGTGGTAGTGGGTGCGTAATGGGATTCCCGCACTGGGACAGCAAGAGACAGAGGCAGGTCTAGATGGTAACTCCAAGAAGGTAGAGGTAGACCACGGACGAAGACAGTCGGACCACGGGCGTCACGGATGCCCTACATCGCGGATAGGGGTGAGAAACCCGACCGTATAACGGCGTCGCTCTGAAAACAACTAAACAACTAACTTTGTCCCAATCTTGGGGGGCTTTTATATGAGACGCTCGCAGATGGCGGCGAGTTCTGATTGGCTCCCATAAAATACGCCACCTGTCAGGCGCCGGGTTGTTTACCACGTCTGGCCACCTGTTGACGGGGTGATTGAACTCATTATCATAAACACCTGTTCGTCTGGGTTATGTCGTCGTCTGGTCTACCGTTGCCTCTTTGCTTTATTTGTCATTTCTATTGTTATACAAGGTCGATACATAATTTATATAGATATGGGGTTATGATAAATATTATAAGAAGATTGTGACCTATTTAGCTCAAAATATACTACAGAATGTGTCCCCGGTGATGAAGGTTTGGTTGGGGGAATGACATGTAATGAATGATGACCTAACAAACCTATTATAAAAGAATAAAAGAAATAATTTGTATACAAATTAGTTAAAATTATTATAAAGTTACAAGTTAAAAAGAGAGAGATGTTGTAATGGTGGTGTATCAATGAAATAAAAATCAAGGTTATAAAAATAAAAACGCACAAAATGAATGATACAAGATTAAGAGAAAGTATATAATACAAAAATTTAAATATGGTAAAATGAATCGTACAAGGAAAATAATATCTTATTGCATAAAAGGTGAGAGGAAAAAAAATGAAGTAAGTTTATTGACTGAACGTATAATGTGACGCTAAGGTTGAAAAGGGGAAAGGGGGTATCTGAGCATGTTTCTGCAAAGTAGTATCTCAAGCATTCTGCAATGCAATGCGAACTTGTTTAAGTGAGGCATTGTTTTCATTAGCAGAAGGCCCAAGATATTCCGTCTGCATCATTAGCTCAGACAGTGAAAAGAGGTGGGAAGATTGATGGAGGTAAAAGGGAGAGGTAGAGGTAAGAGGGATCCCTGTTGTCCATAATGATTATGCCCGGTTGAATGGTGACAAAAAGTGAAAGTTTGAAAAAATGGTGAATTGAAATGATGAGTCGGGCGATGAGAAAAAAAAATAAAAAGATCGCGCTGGATATCCTGAACTCATTATCGGGAATGGTATAGCGAGGAAGGATTGTTCAAGTCGGATTAATCAATGAAAAAAAAACAAAAATGTTCGGCGAACTGGAATCCCTTGGAAGTAAGTTGGAGGTTTGAAGGATGTGGAAAAGGGAAGGTGGGAGTAAGAGATTCATTGCTGTCATTTTTGATTGTGTCCGACTTGTGTGGTGAAAAGAAAAAAGTTGAAAGATGAAAAAATGATGAGCCGGACGATGAGAGAAAAAAAAAACTAACTGGGTCTCCTGAGCTCACTGTTGGGAAATGTACAGCGAGGAAGGGTCTTCTAGTTAGTTTAATCAATAAAAAAAAAAAGAAAATGGCTGACGAACAATAATCTCTTGATGGGTGTAAAAAGTTGGGAGGAAAGGTTCATGGGATAGAGTTAGAGGTTGTAAGGGAAGCGTCAAAAAAAAAAAACATTTTGAAAATCTATTAAGAAAAATAAAATGATAAATGTTTTATATGTTTAAGAAATATTATAAATATTGTTAGGTGTAGGTTTTTTAAAATGGTGCCTAAAATAGTTGAAGTTGTAAAATCCTAAGTCTAAGCATGATGAAAAAAAAAGAAAAAAAAATATTAAAGGTAATAATATATAAAGGTTTGATTGGTATTTGATGGCATTAATGTTGATGGTTAATAAACAAAATGATATTATCGATTAATATTGAAATATTTTATCTACATCTGTAAGTTAAAAAACAAAGTCCAACACCACAAAACTAGTAAAACTGTAAGTCTATTTACAAATAAATGAGAGAAAAGCTAGCAAACCTATTAAATGGGAAATAATTTGGGGCACAAATTAGTTACTAGAATAAAAATAAAGATAAAGGGGAGTAGTGGTGGCACACTGATATCATAATATAAAACTACAAAAAATATATAAGAGGAGTACATAGGAAGGATAAATTTAAAGTAAACACACACAATAGCGAAAGTAAATATTTGGGATAGTTGGTATACTAGTTACAGTTTTTTGTTACTTAAGGTGCCTTGAGTATTTACAACATGGATTCAGGGATGTAATACAGGAAGGAGGAGAAGTAGAGATAATAAAAGTAAAATAAAATATAAAGATAATTGACTTAAGCAAAAGGTTTACGATAGGTAGTGACGCAGTGAGGAATAAATGAAGGTCTGAATTGGTTTCTGCAAAGGACATCTCAGGAGTACTGCCCTGCAATACGAGCTTAGAAGCGAAGTATTGTTTTCAGGGTTCAGCAATCTCAAGATGCTCTGTAAGTAGCATTAGACCAGATGGGCAAAAGGCGTGAAGATCGAAGGAGAGGTAGGTAATGGGAGAATATGGGAAAGACATTTTTTCTGAGAGAGGTTAAAAAGAGATGGTGTCTCAAGAGCTGCGCTGCTGTCGGTGATTGAGCTCGACCAGATGAAAAATAAAATTAAACGAAAAATGAGTGGGTGCATCGTGCTGATGATGGCCTGGGTCGAGCGTTAAAGAGAAAAAAAAATCTCGCTGGTTACCCAAGCTCTCCGTGTGGAGTTAACATGGGGAGGAAGAGTGTACCAGGTCGATGGATCATTAAAAAATAAAAATTAAAAAATGTTGACGAGCAGGAGTCTCAGGAACCGTTGAAGAGGTTAGAGGATGGAGGTAGATTGTGAAAACAGGACTCGACTGTTGCCATTGATTGATTGAACCCGGGCTTGAGGAAAAAAGAATGAAATAAAGAATGCTGGGACGGCGACCTGGGTGTAAATAAAAAAAGTCGGCAAACAGGAACTCTGCTATGGACGAGGGGTGGTTAGAACGAAGGCATAGAAGGCCTATAATTGAATGATTGACAGGTAAGAGTGTTGAAGTAGGAAAGAATATCTCTGCTAATGATGCTGCTAATGATGCATATAAAGGTCATTCCACCCCTTTAGAAGTAGGGAAGGAAAGACGAAGTAGAAAAAAATAGGGGGGAGTTCAGTGCGTGCGTCCTTGAGCTTTTGTCGTTGGGATGAAGACTGGAATTAATTGTCCTTTTAGGAGGCCAAGATGGCGTCTCCTTTGGTCTCATGTACAGGATCGATTTTAGAGATGGTGGGGACCTAATTTTTAAAACTTTTAAATATTGAGAAAATATCAATTGAAATAGTAATAGGTCAATTAAAATAAAGAGCGTAATAAATTTAATTATTAATACTATGGCCATAAATAAGGTATCGTTTGAAGGGTTAATTAGTGCGGAATATTATCCTTGTAAAAGGGCAATGGCATGATAGTGACTTATAATTTGAATGGGGCGTGTACATAAATAGTGACCATAACAATGATTTTTGCAAAGTTTGGAGTATTTGATTAAGAAATTGGAGTTTTGCTATAAAATAAGATATTAAAAAAAACACACACACAAATAAGTTTATAAAATATTATTTGAGTAATTAAAATATAATATGATTTTTTTTGTAAAATTGAAATTAATGAATTGAAATTTAAAAGTTGCTTAAAATAAAGTAAAAATTGATAAATGAGTGTGTATAAGATTTACAATTTGAATTGAAATGCTATTAAAATGGTGAAATAATGAACTTGATGGATTTATAATGATAATGTTATTGCTATTAAAATGGTATCGAATAATTAATTCAGAGCAAACGGAGATAGTGATACATTAAGTAGTTCTGTAGAGAAAATTCTCCTACCAGATGGATGTTTTGAATGGGTCTTGTGGAGTGGGCTGCGATGAGGCTTGGTGATCTTTTTTGAGATGGTTGCCATGAGACATCGTCGATGCTGGTTGGCGGGGCAATGCCAGGACTTCTCGATGAATCTTGTCTGCCTGTTCGAGCCGATGGGGGAAGATGTTCGTGGCGCAGGAGATGTCGATGGGGGCGATGATGACCTGCTCGATGCGAGGTGCAGCTAGTCCTCGCATGGCGTCTTTTAGGCCGCTTACTAGGTCTTCGCAGTGGGGTTGCATGTTGGTGAGGGCATCCGCGACGTATTCGTCTCCGACCTCCGTCATCCTCTGCATGCTGCTGTCCTCAGTTATCCTGTCGACTTTTACGGGTTCTGTAGTAATCCCGATGTGGAATGTACTGGGCAGTCGTGGTAGTGGGTGCGTGATGGGATTCCCGCACTGGGACAGCAAGAGACAGAGGCAGGTCTAGATGGTAACTCCAAGAAGGTAGAGGTAGACCACGGACGAAGACAGTCGGACCACGGGCGTCACGGATGCCCTACATCGCGGATAGGGGTGAGAAACCCGACCGTATAACGGCGTCGCTCTGAAAACAACTAAACAACTAACTTTGTCCCAATCTTGGGGGGCTTTTATATGAGACGCTCGCAGATGGCGGCGAGTTCTGATTGGCTCCCATAAAATCACGCCACCTGTCAGGCGCCGGGTTGTTTACCACGTCTGGCCACCTGTTGACGGGGTGATTGAACTCATTATCATAAACACCTGTTCGTCTGGGTTATGTCGTCGTCTGGTCTACCGTTACCTCTTTGCTTTATTTGTCATTTCTATTGTTATACAAGGTCGATACATATTTTATATAGATATGGGGTTATGATAAATATTATAAGAAGATTGTGACCTATTTAGCTCAAAATATACTACATATATATTTTTTTTAAATAAGTATTTTATATTTTCTAAGGGTGAAATTTATCTCTTTCAATTTATCGAAGATCAATTTTAAAAGCTTTTATTTAACTTGCCTCCATGTCTGTCTGTCTGTCGCCAAATCTTGTAATCAATTTTTAATATACTTATAGGGCACCTAGAAATATGAAATTTGGTACAAATGTTCAAACCTGATGACAATGCTAGCTGACCAATTTTCAGACTTCTGGGTTGCAGGTTGGCCAAGAACGGACAAATTTCCAAATTTCCTTTCAAATTTTGTATATTTAATTTTAATATGCTTCCAGACCATATAGAATAATGAAACTCACAATCCTCGCTCAGTCCAATTAACAATGCAAGTGTACTAATTTTCAGACTTCTGGGTGGTCGGGAAGGCGGGAAATGAACCATTATCTATATTTCTTCTTAAAAGCTTTTATTTAACTTGCCTCCATGTCTGTCTGTCTGTCTGGATGTATGGATGTCTGTCGCCAAATCTTGTAATCAATTTTTAATATACAGTGGTACCTCGACATACGAGCGCCCCAACATACGAGTTTCTCTAGATACGAGCCGAAGAGCAAGTGATTTTTTGCTTTTACTTACGAGCGAAATTCGAGATACGAGTTCGGTTCGGTAGTAACACGCAGTCGCGCCATCACGCGCACACCCAGGAACTGTCGACTGAGGAGATACAAGAGTTACAGTCACAGCAGCATACTGAGGTTATGCAAGTAATTGGTTTTGAGGAGTCAGAGGAGGAGGTTATTTCTACAAGTGAGATAAAGGAGATCTTAGGAATGTGGGAGAGAGTTTCACAGTTCGTGGAAAAAAAAAACACCCAGAAAAAGTTGCAACAGGTCGTGCATCTGACCTTTTTAATGACACTTGCCTAGCTCATTTCCGGAACATTCTGAGAGGGAGGAAGAAACAAACCTCCTTGGACATGTTTTTTTTTCAAAACGGCCTACAGGTGAAAGCGAGAAAAATGTAGCGAAAAAGGCAAAGACCAGTGAGGATATCTAATTTATTTCTTTACATTCTCTTTTTTGTTTTTTTGTGCAATAAATATTTGATATTTATAAATACGTTTTTTTTATTTAAAACCACGTAACAAAAATAACTGGGGTGATATTTTGGAGGTTGGAACGGATTAATGGTAGTTCAATTGTTTTGTATGGGGAAATTTGCTTCGAGATACGAGTAATTCAAGATACGAGCAAGGTTGCGGAACGAATTGAACTCGTATGTCGAGGTACCACTGTACTTATAGGGCACCTAGAAATATGAAATTTGGTACACATATTCAAACCTGATGACAATACGCGCGCAGCACAAGAGGCTCACGAGGGGGAATTAGAGGGAAAACGCTGCTTCGGTAACACTACTTTGAACCCTAAATGAGTGCGGAAGCAAAGCAGACACATTCTATGGATCCCACCTGTGAACAAATAGCTGTTCAAACATCAGTGATGGCGCCGATTGATTGTGTGCAGCCAGATGTTGACGATGAATTGGACGTCTCAAGCAACATCAACGAAATCGTGCGAAAATCAAAAGACAACATCGTTAATGAAGCTCATGAACTCAGAGCAGAGGAATTCGCCTGGTATTTTCTGTTTCCTTATGGTGTTAACGGATTGAAGGAAGAGACACGTAGAGTTAAAATAACACCATTGGATTATTTCCAATACCGAGTGCTAGGTAGAGACACAAGATTTCAGAGAACCGATTACCTATTCTATGCACTGTAGATATTTGAATATTACCGGATAAAGTCGATCATATCTGCATGTGGAAAGAAAATTGAAGGTCAAGATGGTGCGGTAGAAGATGTCCATCTTTACACAAATAATTTACGAGGATCGGCAGCATATTGGCGCTCCGCTTTAAATGAATTAATATCACAGATAAGATGCTTAGGCCCGCCGACATATTTCGTGACCTTTAGTTGCAATGACTTAAATTGGTTGGACATGCGCAAGGCCCTCTTGATTGCAGATGGACGACCTGACGAAGATCTTGCTGCACTTGACTTGCAAGCGACGCAAAAACTAATCGAACAATATCCAGTGATTGTAAGTCGTCATTTTTCAATTCGCGTAAATGCGTTGATGAAATTAATCCTAAGCAACCAGGAGGTGTTTGGCGGACGAGTGAACAACTACTGGTGGCGTATCGAGTTTCAAAACAGAGGTAGTCCACATCTGCATATGGTGGTTTGTATAGAAAACCATCCATCATTCGATACTGCTGAGGGTATTCAACAAATCGATCGTGTATGCTCATGCAAAATATCATCCGACGATTCAGAGCATCATGAGCTAATCAAGAAGTGTCAAATTAATCATCGCACTACTTCTTGTACGAAAAAGTATTTACCAACATGTAGGTTCAGCTTCCCACGTCAGGAGTGTGCGGAAATCCGAATCGTAGCACATTCATCAGATGATTTCGTACGGAACGGTGGAAGACTATGTCTACTCAAGCATCACCAGGAGGACCGATGGGTTAACAACTATAATCCAACACTCATAGGATTATGGAAAGGAAATATGGATATTAAACCATGCGGATCAAATGATGCCATCGCATTTTACATAGCATATATCCAAATCAGAGCCTACGGAACTAGATGCAGGTGTGGATCAAGCAAAAGGGCAGATTAAACGGGAGGAAAAAAATATATCACGCAAGCTCTTCAAGATCTGTATGCGAATAATGAACGACCGTCTGTTTTCAGCATGTGAAAGTGCATATCGATTGTGTCATCTTAACCTTCGTAGTAGCTCCAGAAAATGTGTTTTCCTGAACACACGAAAACCTGAACAGAGATATAAAGTGATCAAATTCGATGAAGCTGGTCGAGCCATGGGCTATTGTGCAAATATTTTCGAAAGGTATGAAAGCGGCCAGCTAATCACGCAGATTATGACTTCAGTAACATGAGCTTGCTTGAGTTTGCGAGGCTGTTGGAGCCATACTACGCTAGAAAACAAGAACATAATGAAGAATGCGTAGATCAGTACAAGAAAGAAGAGATATCAAGAAGTCAATTGATAAAATTGAATGACTGTTGTAAGATTTCGGTTAGAAACAATCCATCTGTAGTGAGAGTGCCATATTTCAAGGTCGATATTGAGCCGGAAAACTATTACTACAGCTTACTTCTCCAGTACCTGCCATATCGTGATGAGTTCGAAATATTGTACGAGTTCAACACAGCACGCGAGTCATTGTGGCTAAAGAACAAGATCTGCGACGTATGAGCAAGTATCTGGAGCTATACAAGGAACGTGACAAGCTACTTGAGAATGCCTTCAATCAGGTACATGCATTCGAAATCCTGAGCCAAGAGCCCTTTCAAATTGAAGAAGACCACGAAGAAGAGGTACCTGATCAGCTGATGAATGATGAGCAGTTTCACTTGGCGCAGAGGCCAATGAACATTGGCCAGCGAGACGTGTATGAAGACATCACACGCAGCCTTCAAGAGCAATTCAGTCGGAGCGATTTGAGATTACGGCTTTTTATAACTATCAATGCGGGTACAGGAAAGACCTTCCTGTTCAAACTTCTCAAGAACCAAGTAAATCGATGTTACGGAAAGCAAGTAGTGAAAGTGTGTGCTTTGACCGGTGTAGCGGCTCGTGTTGTTGGAGGTTCACACAGAATTAAATTTCATCGACGAAATCTCTATGGTATCTTATGAGATGCTGTGCATGATAGATTCGCGTCTCCGACAGCTGACAAATAACGATAAGGTCTTCTTCGGAGGAATCAATGTGCTCCTATTCGGTGACTTGATGCAGCTGCCACTAGTTAGACATTTTTTTTTCAGACAAATTAAACAATTTTATTGATTCTTTCAATCAAATTTTACAAAGGAGAAAATATAAAAGAGTAAATGGGCATATAAAGTGTAGGGGAATATATATACAAATATCTTCAGCAAGGAAGGCTTCCCCACCTTGAGAGGGTCCTCCTCCAGACAAGGAGGGGGTCTTCTTGTACACTCCTCAGTTCCGCGCCGAGGAAGTGCCTATAGATGCGCGTCTTGGCAGACGCCAGGATGGCCAGGGCGTCATCGTCTAGGCCATGCCCGAAGACCCAGCCCTGCAAGTCAGGGGGCCGCCCGATGATGGTAAATGCCTCCCTGATGAGAGGCCTGATGTAGCGGCAGGACCAGTACCTGTGAACCAGCGACAGGTCGCCGGACCCACAGGCGATGCAAGACTGATGTGCCGATGCTGGATGGGCTGGATGGGGCAGGGCGTGCAAAGCTAGCCTCACTGCCACGTCCGCGTTGTGCCCGGATAAGGCGCAGCGCCGGAGCGACGACCAGCCGATGTTGATGGGTAGGTTTATATTTTCCTCCCACCTTCTAGCGAACTGGATGATGGGCAGAGCAGTCAGGCGTGGACGCTCTAAGATGCGACGGGCAGTTCGGGTGATGACTCGCCCACCAGTTAGAGGAAATCGGGTGTTTGAAAAACCACTCAGTATTGAAGCCAGCAACAAACTTATGGCTCCTATTTACAATGGTTGAATTGAAAGAGAATATGCGACAACAAGGAAGCACAACATTTATCGATATTCTGAATGCATTACGAATTGGAGAACTTCGAGCTGAGCACATTGCAGTTCTATTGAAAAGAGTCCTTATTGAAGCTTCTCTGGTGACTTCTCTATTGAAAAGGCTTTAAGAATTTACCCAACCAATGATCAGGTCAATGCCCACAATCAAGCAGTCCTTCAGCATTTCCGTGAAAAGAAAGAAGAGATGTTCTATATTCGCGCTCAAGACCAGTTAGTTGATGCAACACGTAATTCTGATCATGTTAACATGGACGACATAATACCAACTGATATCAACAAGACAGGAGGACTGCCGAAGGAATTGGAGATATTTGTTGGGGCAAAGATAATGCTGCGATCTAACATCGATGTGTCCAAGGGATTAGTCAATGGAGCGATAGGCTTTATTACAGAGATTATATGGCCCCACTTCCGCCGTGCCCAAATGTATGAAACGGACATACCATCAGTTCGAGTAGACTTCGCACAAGACGGCAATCATTTGATTCGGCCGATAGTAATACAATTCCAGGCCAAGTATAGCTACGGAACCGCGGAACGTAGAATGTTGCCAATGGTCTTGTCTTGGGCATCAACAGTACACAAAATGCAAGGAAGCACTGTTGATCACGCAGTAGTTTACTTGGGATCGAAGCTCTTTGCGGATGGTCAAGCTTATGTTGCCGTCAGTAGAGTCAGATCACTAGAAGGCCTGCAGATAGAGGAATTGGACTGCAACAAATTGACAGGACTGAAGCCATGCAATAAGGAGGCACTAAAAGAAATGGACCGTATGCGAAATCACAGAACTGATTTAAATAATATATATAACTAAAATTGCATAAATAAATACTTAATAATAAAAAGACTCATTAATAAAAAAAACTTTTATTTAACCTGCTTCTATATCTGTCTGTCCACAAATCTTGTAATCATTGTTTATATACTTCCAGAGCACCTTTTTAAATAGTTCCCCTTTTTCAATTAGTATGTTGTTACACTCTCAACTATTTAATAAATTGTTTAATTAAAATTCAAATTATATATGTACCAATTATCCCCTAACAATAATCCACTGGGTGTCTCTAACTTTGTAATATAATTCAATAAATTTAGGGTTCCCAAAAGCAAAGAGACGCAGTTCTGTTAGTAACGGATTTTGCTTACGTCACTTCCGACCTCCCACTAGGAATTGACCATTCTGCTGCGAGCAGGCTTGCAGCTATTTAAGGCCAACGTCGTCTCAGTGATATGGCTTTTTTTTTTTGGACTGGCATATATACGAGTAAAAATAGCGTGAATAATTCATTATAAAAAAACACTTAAAAAAAAGCTTTTATTTAAAATGCACTAAAAATAACAAAATAAATATTTCTGAAGTATTGCTTTTTTTTCTGAAGGTACCATTTAACAAATAAAATAACAGACTTAGAAATAAAAAGCGGTGAGGGATAATAGCCATGGATTTGAGATTTTTGTGATTTTATATGAAGCAAATGATTAGCAAGATTACGCCTTTCATTAAATTTTTGCCTATTTAACGCATAAACGATAATCATCCCCCAAGAATAAAATAAATATTTCTGAATGTGCCATTTAACAAATAATAATGGGGTACAATAATAGTAAATTTGAGATCAATGTGATTTTATATGAAGCAAATGATTAGCAAGATTATGCATTTCATTAAATTTATACCTATTTGCTGCATAAATGATTATCATCCCCCACCGCTTTTATTTCTAATTTACAAGGTATGTCCCATAAGTTCCCGGACTGGGTCCATAAAAAAAGGTAAGTTTTTATATTAAAACTTTTCAAAGTAACCCCCCTTGCTTCAACGCACCAGCGCCATCGTTTCTCCCAATTGTCGAAACAGTTTTTATAGGCCTCTTTTGGAATGCTCTTCAATGCCAGCAGCGATTTTTCTATTATGTCTTCCCTGGTGTCAAAATGTCTTCCTTTTAGAACTGCTTTGAGTTTGGAGAACAGGAAAAAGTCATTTGGTGCGATGTCTGGGGAATAGGGTGGTTGAGGTAGGATTTCTGTCCCGTTTTTCGCCAAAAAACTCGTCACCAAGTGCGCTGTGTGAGGGCGGGCATTGTCATGGTGTAGGATCCAGTCACCATTAGTCCATTTTTCTGGCCTTTTTTTTTCGAATCGCTTCCCTTAGACGGCGAAGAATGCTCAAATACATTTCCCTAATAACTGTTTGGCCTGCAGGAAGATACTCGTGATGAACAATGCCCTTGTTATCCAAAAAAGCGACCAGCAACACCTTGTTTCTGGATTTCAATATACTGGATTTTTTTGGTCTAGGCTCACCCTGACCTCTCCACTCGGCAGATTGACGCTTGGTTTCAGGGTCATAGCCATAGACCCATGTCTCGTCGCCTGTGATTATCTTGTCTTTCCATTCCGGATCCGTTCTTGTCATTTCCAGCATGTCCTCACAGGTTTCAAGCCGACACAGTTTTTGCTCATTAGTGAGGAATATTGGAATGAATTTTGCAGGAGGCTTTTTGAGCCTCAAATCTTCGGTTACGATCCTTCCAATCGTTGTTTTAGAGATGCCTGTGTCTTGCTCTAGCTCCAGCAAAGTGGTTCGAGGATTTTCTTTTATCAAATCGGTGATTTTTTGCACATTTTCATCAGTCCTTTGAAATTTTGGGCGTCCTTGACGAGGATCATCTTCAATGGAAATTCTGCCAGCTTTAAATCTAGAATGCCATTCAAAAACAGTTGTTCTCTTCGGGGCGTCATTGGGGAATGCTTTATTAAGCATTTCAAAAGTTTCGGTTGCTGATATTTGAAGTTTCACACAAAATTCTATGCAAATCCTCTGCTTCAATTTTTGTTCCATCGTAAAATCGCCGCAGCGCAAAGTGTAACCTTTAAATAAATTAGAATAACTTTGGCGCGCGCGCACGTACCGCCTCGATATTGGTACCAACGTGTTGCCAGATATTTTTTCTATAATAAACTGTCAAATTTATTTACATTTTTCATTTATTTATTTTTTTTATGGACCCAGTCCGGGAACTTATGGGACATACCTTGTATTAATCTATTTGTTAAATGGCACATTCAGAAATATTTATTTTATTCTTGGGGGATGATCATCGTTTATGCGTTAAATAGGCAAAATTTTAATGAAAGGCGTAATCTTGCTAATCATTTGCTTCATATAAAATCACAAAAATCTCAAATCCATGGCTATTATCCCTCACCGCTTTCTATTTCTAAGTCTATTATTTTATTTGTTAAATGGTACCTTCAGAAAAAAAAAGCAATACTTCAGAAATATTTATTTTGTTATTTTTAGTGCATTTTAAATAAAAGCTTTTTTTAAAAGTGTTTTTTATAATTAATTATTAAAATTCTGTAATGTTATTTTTCATCTTTATAAACGATGAAAATATCTACTAATTATATCACCGTGTTGGGAACATCATGAAAAAGGCTGTCCATACACCTCTGGAAAATGGCTGAAACTGGACTGATACCAAAGACAATCTATTATATCGGTAAAGTCTTCTATGGGTAAATACCACTAGCAGCTTTTTGTATGCTTTATCCATTTCAATTTGATGATATGCGGATACCAATTTGGTAAAAATCTTGTTTGCTCCTAGATTTCCCAACATAGTTCCTATAGTAGGTAATGGATATTTCTCATCTTCGATGCAATTATTCAAAGTATTTTTGAAATCACCACACAAACGTAGTTCTCCATTTGACTTTATTACCGTTACTAAAAGCGTAGACCAATCACCCGCATTAACCTTTCAATTATTCGACTTTGTTCAAGTCAGTCTAGTTCTTTGTCAATATTCTATTTAATAGAAAAGTGTACTGATCTAAATTTAAAAAAAAATGGGCTTTGTATTTGGCCTCAATGATATTGAACCTTTAAGGCCCTGAATTGGTAAAGCTTTATTTTAAAATACTTCTTTATACGCTTCAAAAAACAGTTATATATTTATATTATTACAGAAATCAAAAACGCAATTTGGCCAATCAGCTTTTAAAATTCTTATCCAATTTCTACCCTGTGACGGCGTTTGATTATTAAACTGGCCCGTCACAATTAGAGGTAGTTTTTCCTGACAGTTTTTGTAACTAACATTTACCAAGCATTTTCCAAAAACTGGAATCAAATTTCCCGAAAACCTTTTCAAATGTTCACAGTACTTCTCTAGAGTGACATTTTTGAGATTTGTAAGAAAACATTCTTTGAAACTACAGACACGTCTGCACCAGTGTCAACCTCCATTAGAGTGTCTGTATCTTTAATTTTTACGTTTACCAATATTATTGGTGCGTTTTCTGATGTGTTGCACTGAATAGTATTCAATTTATTCTGATTGGGTTTATTCATTCCAGAATTTTGGGCCGATATTTTATTCCACTGAAGCAATGTGCCCTTTCTTATTGAAAATATAACATTGAGCATTTTTAAATATGCATAACTTAGTATCGTGGTTAGACTTTCTACATATTTTGCATGGATTATTGTATTTACATGTGAATTTAAAATTATTAGATCTGGCCTTCAACTTATCAATATCATGACCAGGATTTTTCATCAAATTTACTTGTGACATCGCTGCCTCTACAGAATTTGCAATATTTATTGCACTATCAAACGTTAAAAAAAGGTTCACTTAGCAGCCTTTTAAGCGTAGCTACATCGTAGCAACCACTTACAAATTGGTCACACACATTTTCATTTATGTCAGTAAATTTGCACTTGTCTGCCTGAGATTTAAGCCTCAAAACAAATTTTCCCACAGACTCATTTTATTTTTGTACAATCTTGTGAAATAAATATCTTTCATAGTGCTTATTTTTATTGGATACTAGCGGATGTACCCGGCTTCGCCCGGGGTTTACCCGAGTAGAGGTTTGTTTAACGAATCTCTCGATAAAGTGAACATTTTTCCCGGTCCCTTGAAAAATACTCGATAAGTTGAATAAAATCAATATTAATTTTGGTTCCCTCGGTAATTGGAATTTAAAGGAATAGTATCTTGCCTTGGAATTGTATCATTATTCTTGTCTCAAATAAATTGCCGTGTCATCCTGAATTTTGTCTTTCCTAATTTTCTACATTACAGAATCATCGTATCATAATGATAATAGTTAGAGCAGATTGTTGAATTATAACAGATAAATTAGAATATTTATCTTGATTATTTTTAGGCGAAAAGTTATATCAAAAATTTTATTTGCTAGAAACCTTTCCAGTACTATACTAAATAACTTCCCAAAGTTTCATGGCGTTCCAATGAGTGGTTTGGTCAGGCATAAAGGACAGACACACACACACATACGAGGTATGTTCAAAAAGTATCTCGACTTTTTTGTTTTTTCAAATAATATTTATTTATTTATGAATACCTATTTTGTCCCCTTCAAAGTAATCCCCATGAGATATTAGACACTTGTGCCAACGATTTTTCCAATCTTCGAAGCACTTCAAAAATCATTTTTTAAAAATCTTTTTCAGCTCCTCCTTCGATGCCGTCTTTATCTCGTCAAGCGTAGCGTAACGTCATCCTTTCATGGGCCTCTTCGTTTAGGGAACAAGAAAAAGTCACAGGAGGCCAGATCTGGGGAATACGGTGGCTGCGGCATCATTAGTGTGTTGTTTTTGGCCAAAAAGTCGCGCACAAGCAACGATATGTGAGCAGGGGCGTTATCGTGGTGCAAAAGCCAATTTTTGTTCTTACACAAATCCGGACGTTTCTGGCGGATTGCTTCTCGCAAATTGCGCATAACTTGCAGGCAATATTCCTTATTGACCGTTCTATCCTGTGGCAAGAACTCAAGATGCACCACGCCCCTGCAATCGAAAAAAACTGTCAGCAAAACTTTCACATTCGACCAAACTTGGCGCGCTTTTTTCGGTTTTGGTTCGTGTGGGAGCTTACATTGAGATGATTGAGCTTTGGTTTCCACGTCATAACCATAAACCCACGCTTCGTCACCAGTTATGAACCTCTGGAGCAAAATTGGGTCTTCACGGACAGAGTCCAACATCTCATTAGCAATGTTCATGCGATGCTGTTTTTGGTCGCAATTGAGCAATTTTGGTACGAATTTCGCGGCGACCCGTCTCATGCCCAAATCATTTATAAAAATCGAATGGCACGACCCAATCGATATGTTTAGGTCCTCAGCAACTTCTCTAACAGTGATTCGACGATTGGCCAATATCATTTTCTCCACTTCATTAATTTGTTTATCTGTTGTGAAGTGCTCGGGCGTCCGGCACACTCTTCGTCGTTCACATCTTCTCGGCCTTCTGAGAACATTTTGTACCACCGATAAACGTTGCTTCGGTCCAAGGTAGCTTCTCCGTATGCCACAGTCAACATTCGGAATGCATCCGCGCACTTAATTTCGTTTTTCACACAAAATTTGATACAGGTTCTTTGATCCATTTTTTTAATAGGTAAAAATCAAAGACGATCCTAAACACCTGCAAGCAAAGCAGCTGCCAACAATTAAGTGAACATTCAAAATGGCCGAGCTTGTCGGCATAAGTGAGAGACATGAGTACCAACATAAAGCCACAAAAAGATCGAAATTCGAATATACGTAACCCGCGAAAATTCAAAAGTCGCGATACCTTTTGAACACACCTCGTACATTCATTTATATATATATATAGATAAATGGTGGGTTGAAACTTTTACTAAATCTTTATATTTAAAGTCACTTGGCCTACTGTGTACCAACAAATCGCGCAAAGTCTTAAAAACATTAACATCAATCGACGTTAATAACAAAAATACTTTGACTTTTTCTAAAGTTTTATTCAATTTAAAACATTCTTCTAATTTTCCAAATATCAATTTAGATCTTCACCTTCACGAAACCTTGGAAAATTCAAATTAGTGGTGGCCATACTTACATTAATTCTTCTTCGCCATTTGATATGTTTCTATTATAGGTTGAAGATTAATAGTGGAAGTTATTTTATATTTTATAAGAAATTGCACTATATATATTTACACATCTTTAAAGATAAATGAAATATACGCCATTTTTATGCTACTACTAGCCGAATGACCCGGGCAACGACCGTGTTTTACCCGATTGAATGTTTTTATTCAAATACTATTTGTTACAATTATAAATTGGAGCCGTGGATGTCACTCTTGTGAAACGTCCCGCTCCAAACTTTACATGTACATTAGGTCAGCTGGTATTACCCCTCATTTTCACCGCTAGAGGCGCGAGCGAATTGACTTTTTGTAAATATACATAATTATAAAGATAGAAGCTTCTATAGAAGATAATGATCATAATGATGATGCGCGCGCATCCGTGACAGCGATGAGGAATTGAGGAAAGACGGTCGTGATTATATATTAATAATAAAATAATAATAATAATAATATTATTATTATTATTATTATTATTATCATTAGATAATGATAATGTCATAATGATGATGCGCGCGCATCCGTGACAGCGATGAGGAATTGAGGAAAGACGGTCGTGACTATATATGTTGATAATTATTTTATTATTTCACAATTCTTGCACACCTACACATTATAAACCTAGCCTTTTTATATGAAAAAAGATTATGATAAAAACGTTCGATTCGGTTCGAATCAAAACAGAGTAAAGTAATAATATATGACTGATATATTATCTTTAAGCAAAACAGATCAGATCAGAAATTTGGACTAGGTATATAGATTTCGTTCTAAAAGGCTCCATAGTTTATCTATAAATCTAGTCCAAATTTTTATCCCGATAGGGGAAATATTGTGGAAACCTATGCATAGAAAACGCACACTAAAATATTTATTCTTTATTTTTATAAATGTCATCTTCGTCATCTGACATCATCATTGTTCTCCGTTATCATAATTATTATTTATATGTTTATCCGTAAGTTACTCAATAGGTGTAGTGTTAGCTAAGATTCTAACATAGTATTATATACAAGGTATGATCATAAAATTCGGGGAATTGGGTCAAAAATATTTGTTTGATGAATATATACAAAAAATGGTTAATATTCCTCAAAATACT
Organism: Cordylochernes scorpioides; assembly: GCA_030710605.1. Classification (NCBI taxonomy): domain Eukaryota; kingdom Metazoa; phylum Arthropoda; class Arachnida; order Pseudoscorpiones; family Chernetidae; genus Cordylochernes; species Cordylochernes scorpioides. The sequence goes on along the minus strand of CP092866.1, from coordinate 83,120,477 downwards.
GTCCGAGGGAATCTATACAGCGTTTCATTATTTTTTCCCAGTTCCGGAAGCACCCAGATAATTCGTCAGAAGTAATGCCTCTCAAAACGCTCAGCGATTTTTCCTTTATGCCATTAACGGTATCAAATCTATGTCATTTTAGAACTGACTTTATTCTAGAAAAGAGAAAGAAGTCATTTGGTGCTAAATCAGGCGAGTACGGAAGATGAGGCATTGTCAACATGCTATTTTTAGTTGAAAAAGCACCCACGGAAAGACCTCTGTGTGCTGGGGCGTAATCGTGATGGAGCATTTTTTTTTTTTAATTCGAAAACTTTCAAGTCCAAGATCCTCGGTCAATATCTTTTAACACGTTCTATATGAAACCCCTGTTTCTTCTACTAATTCTCTGATCGTTGTCCTAGGGTTTCCCCTTATTCGAGTCCCAATTTTTTTGGGTCAGTTCTTCATGATTTTCCAAAGGTCTTCCCTGGCGTGCGTCATCTTGGGTTGACTCTCTACCAGATTTGAAACGGGCGAACCACTTAAACGTTTGTGATTGTGTTAAGGCTGCCTCCCCGAACGCCAATTTCAACATTTGAAACGTTTCTGACGCCGTTTTTTCTAAGTTTTAACCAAACTTTATGCATACCCTTTGTTCACTTTTAAGATCCATTGTAAAAAAAACGCCGCGCCTTTGTTTTTTTTTTATGCTTATAAAATTCTTAATATTTGAGATATCGAAAAGATATAAATATTTTCTAGTAGAGAACGAGGCCTCGTGAATATGATGATATCTTTTATTTTTCGAAAACTCTTTCAGAAAATATATTTAGACTAATTCCTCGAACCTTTTGTCATACCTTGTATATATAAATCTTTCTCAAATCATTTGCTAGGCTATAGTCAAACACGCTCTGAATTGACAAGTTGATAGTAGTTAATTTGCCAAAACCAACGGTGAGACATACGGACACGTACACATTACACCTTCATACAAATATACACTGCGTGACATTGAAAATGGAACACCAAGAAATAGTGGCCAGAAAGTGATGAAACTCGGCAGACAGAGAGAGAGACAGGGACGAACAATAAGTGATCTTTATTTCAAAATTATAGTCATAATACAGAGCGAGAACGGCGTCGGCTTAGTAGCAAGTAGGACCACCGCGGACGGCGATGCACGCAGCAACACGTCTAGGTAGAGGGTCAATCAGAGTACGGATGGCGTCCTGAGGGATGGCTCTCCATTCCCTCTAAACCATTTGCCACAGTTCGTCTTCTGAACGCGGCTGTGGCAAGGCATGCAAACGGCGTCCAATGATGTCCCAGACGTGCTCGATTGGTGAGAGATCAGGAGAGTACGGTGGCCAGGGAAGCATCTGTACATCTTGCAGAGCTTGTTGGCTAATGCGAGCAGTGTGCGGTCGGGCGTTATCCTGCTGATAAAGGGCATTGGGTATCCCCTGAAGGTAGGGGAGTGTCACCGGTCGCAGCACATCATCAACGTATCGTTGGGCCGTCATAGTGCCCTGAATACGAAGTAAAGGTGACCTGGAATCATACGCGATTGCGCCCCACCCCTGATTCCATGTTGTCGCACGGTGGGGCGTTCCACAATTGCTGCCGGATTGGACCTTTCTCCACGTCGACGCCACACGCGTACACGGCGACTATCACTGGACAAGCAGAAACGCGACTCATCTGAGAACATGACCCTGTGCCATTCCGTCATCCACGTCGATTTAGCCCGGCACCATTCCAAACGTTGGCGCCTATTCGGTGGGGTCAATGGCAGTCTTCTTAGCGGACGGCATGAGTGCAAGCCATTAGCAACCAATCGACGGGAAATGGTTCTGGTCGAGATGGAATGATCTAGGGTGTCTTGCACATGTTGCAGGATGGCGGTACAAGTGGCTTGTGGGGCCGCCACTGCTTGTCGAAGGATACGCCGATCCACACGTGCTGACGTCACTCTGGTTGCACCGACATTCCTATAAATTGCCACATTTCCTTTTTCCAACCATCTTCTCCACAGTCGGTGCACCGTGGACGCACCAAGGTGTGTATCAGCTGCGATTTGACGTATGGACCAACCTGCCCTTTTCAGTCCGATCACCATGCCCCTCGTAAAAGCGTCTGTCTTTTTGAACTGCCTCCGTTTACGATGACCTGGCATTCTCTGTTATTACACGTGTCTTTTGACACAAGAACAAAATTTCTACAATGATTTTCCTTGAAGAAATAACGACACGAATACTGTCCTTTCTGCAAGTTCCTTCCCTTATATCTTACTCCATGTGCGCACGAGAGCTGCGCATTTTACATCATTTGCATAACTCGGTTAGGCGCGTCTACCCTGAAATTTGCATAATTTTCTGGCCACTATTTCTTGGTGTTCCATTTTCAATGTCACGCAGTGTATATACAACATAAAGTTGCGGGATGATGATATCCATTTACCAAAAGAGCCACCTCTCCCTTTTATTGTGCATCAGAACGATGCACTGGGAATCACCTTTGTAAAAAAATTTACTATTCATGATAAAGAATGAGCTACAACATCAGTTTTGGCAAATTCAGACAAATTTTCCAAAACTGTTGTTGAGGTTCATTCTTTATCATTACTAGTATTTTTACTAGGGTAATTTCCAGTGCATCGTTCTGATGCACAATTAAAGGAAGAGGTGCTGCTTTTGGTCTATATTTAGATTCTTATAACAATTTTGGGGGTGAGGAAGCCTTCACTCGGGTGAAGACTAGGAATTCGGCTCGTATATACAACAACAATAAAGCAACAAAGGTATTTTATTAAGACGTCTGTTTATTAAGACACAGTCTCCTCCCGGAGTTCAAGAAAGGAATAAAATTAATCAATGGGAGTATCAACATGTAAACAGGCAGTTCGCTAGCTACAGTCTTGTGGAGAGGCATTACAAACCCATGTCTACTATTTATCTTCATTATTTAACAATATTGTCTACCTAACTGTAGAACTGGTAGCATACACAAGTAGTCATAGTCCTCCTCGGTCAATAAATCGTATAGAATTCATTCGGCTATATATAAAGTATTTTTGACCGTAATCTGTTCATAGCATTTCATGTGGTCAGTGGTCAAATTTTATCACTGTCCTCCTAGTAAGAGAGTGGATATAGTTTAGGAGTCTCTCCTGTAGCTTTCCATAACTATAATTAGAAACTATTTATATCGTAAATACATCATATATTTTTAGACAGATTGAAAATTTCGATTTTGCACTTATAATCTTCTAAATATCTAGTTGGTTACTTGCACACCGTCAGTTTGTCCTGTGCAAAATCTTGAAAGCCAATAAAGTAATGTGCTATGATAAATAAAACTGTTTTGATGTGGATTTGTAACCCGGGATCTTGGCGTCGACGCTTAAAACCACGTAGGTTTTCAGAGTAATGGCTGAAGACTTCTAGGGGAACGGTAGAGGGTTCAAAGGCATTTGAGGGAGAAAGCGGGGGTTTCCAGTCAGTTTAGAAGGGGACGGCGAAAACCCGAGTTACACAACTATGACTATAAAGTGGGCGGTGATCCGGGGATTGTGTTACAAAATTAATCTCTTCCAAAGTGGGCGGTGGCAAAGTTTAGGAATGTCTGGTTTAGGACCAACCACCTTGTGTGGCGAAAATAATTATGTTAATTATATAATTAAGACTGTAGAGCGGGACCTCTGGTGTAAGACCTACCACCTTGTAGTGACTTTAACCAAACGATTTAACACCCATTGTTCCCTCCCTATCTTTAAAACTACATAAAACAAAAATAAAAAATCATCTACCTTTTACCGCTTCTGCAAACCCATTAAAACTTTCATCAACAAACATACTTATATTTCCGGACACTCTTCAAACCTACAGTCTATAGATCTAAATATATTATTCTCTTTTCACCTCAAGCAGTTAACATATCAAGATCCATAAAAAGTATGCCATTAACACCTTCAGCAATAGTCTCAACCTATCCATACGCCTATCCAACTGCCAAACTCAGTACACCATTTAACTCACTTAACAAATCCTGTTTTGTCTACTCAGTCTCCTGAGAGCAATGTGATGCTACTACGTACGTGGGGAGACGGGTAGATCTGTGCAAATCTGAATATCTGAACACGGCAGCAATGTTAGAAACAGAGATTCCCGGTCATTAATATATCAGCATACTTCTAAAACTAATTTTAACAATCCTAAAACCCAATATTATCATATACCAATCCTGCACCAAAGATTGATGTTGAAAGCAATAGTACCCAACAAACTTCACGGAATTAATAGAAAGATAGAGTGGCCAGATTTGTATAACCAATTTTTGTGTACTAATCCCGGCTACCCAATTAGAATTTCTTGTTTCTTTTAAGCTAGTTTCTTTCCTTCCATGGTATAATATTGGATTTGCCTATATTCATATTTGAGTCAAAAAGCGATATATTTAATATATCCATATAAAAAGCGTACCTGATTCTGTGAAATTAAAAATAAAAACATTTTTTTTCAAAATATATATATTTTAAGTTTTTTTTTTGTGCGAAAATTGATAAAGAGGGAGCAATCTCTCGAAATATTTTAAGAAACTTTTTTCTTCTTCTCCCAGATCTACGGACGCTTTTTTTTTTAAATAATTTTTTTTTTCATATATTTATACTATATATATTTCCAATTTGTTCACAGTTTTTATAATAGGTTCAGCAATATAACTTTGAAAAATTAAAATTATGTAAAAAAGAAATATTTTCGTGATAGTGTATATATAGAAATCATTGCTACACTCCCACAGGTCATTCTGTCTCCGAAAAAGGGCGTCTTACCCGAAAGCCTGTACGATCGTTTTGTTATATAAATATAAAGAAGCTCTTCTCATCGATTTGTGTTTCTAATTCTATATTTTTCCAAGACTGTATAGGAAACTCTGGTGTAAAAGCGACCACCTTGTGTGAAAAAAATAATTCCTCCAAGACTATAGAGAGGAACCACTGGTGTAAGAGCGACCACCTTGTGAAGCGAGAATAATTCCTCCAAGACTGTAGATGAACCTCTGGAGTAAGAACGAGCACCTTGTGGGACGAACATAAATACTCCAAGACTGTAGGTGAACCTCTGGAGTAAAAACGACCACCTTGTGTGGCGAACATAATTCCTTAAAGACTGTAGAGGAACCTCTGGTGTAAAAGCGACTACCTTATGTGGAGAACATAATTCCTCCAAGACCGTAGAAGAACCTCTAGTGTAAGAGCGACCACCTTGTGAGGCGAATATAATTCCTTCAAAACTGTAGTGGAGCCTCTGGTGTAAGAGCGACTACCTTGTGTGGAGAACATAGTTCCTTCAAGACTGTAGAGGGAACCTCTGGTGTAAGAGCGACCACCTTGTGAGGCGAACATAATTTATTCAAGACTGTAGAGGAACCTCTGGTGGAAGAGCGACCACCTTGTGTGGAGAACATAATTCCTCCAAGACCGTAGAAGAACCTCTGGTTTAAGAGCGACCACCTTATTTGTCGAACATAGTTCCTCCAAGACTGTAGAGGGACACATTTAGTGTAAGACCTACCACCATGTGTGGCGAACATGATTCCTTCAAAACTGTAGAGGAAACTCTGGTGTAAGAGCGACCACCTTGTGATGCGAATATAATTCCTTTAAAACTGTAGAGGAACCTCTGGTGTAAGAGCGACCACCTTGTGTGGCGAACATAGTTTCTTCAAGACTGTAGAGGGAACCTCTGGTGTAAGAGCGACCACCTTGTGAGTCGAATATATTTCCTCCAAGACTGTAGACTGGAACCTCTAGTGTAAGAGCGGCCACCTTGTGAGGTGAACATAATTCCTCCAAGACTGTAGAGGATCCAGCGTATCGCCCAGATTAGTCGTTCTCTTCCCCCACCTATCATGATGGGGTTATCATATCGAGGAAAAACTTATCACAACACTTTTTTACTTATTTTTGTCCGAAAAATTGGCAACCATTCGTATCTTATCCCGAGCTGATTCGTTCCTCAACATAAACAATTTTCACGGGCCTGCCAGGGTGAAGTATATGACCTTTTTACCTCGTCACACACAACTAAGGAAGTTTCAAATACAACTAATAAAACCATCTCGATGCGTCTTTTTTAAGATAAAAATTTGGCTAAGAGCTTTCAAGCCAAAGTGGCTCTTTCTTACGCACCGCGCTAAAACAAATTATTTTTATTTCATTGTTCTAGGCTGTGAGGAAAGAGCCACTTTGGGTTTAGGATTTAGTGTTTGTATTTAAAATTGTATCAACGATTTTTTCTCGTTCAATTTATTGCAATGCAGTTCATAAAGAAGTGAAACAAAGCAGGTGGGAAAAGAAATAAGAACATCAGAGTGGTAATAAATGGTATGCTGATCATGCAATATTGTGTTGTTTGATCAATAAATCGGCTCAACAATCCGAAACGCGTATCTGGTTTGCATATCTTGTTTGATCAAGATTTTGGCGCTTGTTATATTTCAAAGACAAATTTTTAATTGATTTCATCAGGAATATGTTTATTAAGCCTTACTTTGAGAACAATTTACATAATTTTTGCGCAAAAATTGATCGTTCAAAAATGTATTTATATACTTTTTAGAGATTAGTTAACGATAGCGCTTTTGGTAAATAAAGTCCTTCCTCTCTCACTATTAACTAAATTAATTATCAAACAATCGAATTTCTATACATTGTGTGTGGAACTATTTCTTCTTAAAGAGTGCATTTTCTACCGTGCAGCGTATAGGTCCATGACGGGGAAATCACAAGGTAGGCTAAAGAGACATTGAAAGTTTGCCACTAAGTTCCAAGCCCTTCTGTATGTTCAGTATACTAAGAAAATAAATTCGTCTTATCTATTCGAAACATATTGCTTTTGATGTTTCGATACACGGTAAAGGATATATAGGCAGATCAGATTAATACAGTATGAGAGGTTTTGTAGATTAAACTGGCGATCTCGTTAAGAGGGTTCACCAATGATGAACCAGGCTCTCCCAATATTTTTCAATCGCAGTAAAAGAACATTAGAGAGTAACTTTGTTTTTATGAATAAAATAACCAGCTGAATATTTTCTATCCGTCTACACATTGGACAATTTGAATGTTACATCACCGTAGACCGTTTTATTGTACCTCACAATAGATCAAGTTGGACCGGAAGAACAAAAACCATGTAAATAAATCAGGAAGACCTTATAACAATACGTAATTAATCTTCCATGGCATTACACTTTGCAACGGCCCTCATGGTCTTCCGGGGGGGGGGTCTTCATCGACCTTATTATCGGAATATTTGAAATATTCTTTGTCTTTTACTCTGTCGGATCGATTGCTAGTGCTTTTCCCTTGCGGGAGTTCTTCTCTCTTTGTCACCGTCGGCTTCATCAAACTGCATCTTGATACGATAAGCAGTGGTTGGTGGTGGATTGCAGAGCAGAGATGTTGACAGCTCAATATCGCATTTGCGGTTAATCAATACACTGCACATATTTGTACTGTTACACTCCAAAATGGCTATTGATTGGAAAAGGTTTTATATGATCTACCAAATTTATTTCCAATTATAATCCAATTACTCTAAATTTATCACTATTTTTCCAAACGGAATCGTTTTTATCGTCACTAAAGTCGTCACATCACACGGATAATTCAAGCACTACTCACATAAAAAGGTTCTATCAGAAACCCCAAATTGTTCCTGCGGAGAACTGAACAAACTTCTCTTCACCTTAACTATGACTGTCCGAATTTGGCAGAAGTTCTATGAGACATCTCGATTGTTCTCTGATATAAATAATTTAACTCTCTTACATCAACCACTTTTTAATACAAATTTTATGAATATTGTCACTTCATATATGTAAATCTGTGAATATTTATTCTAATTTTCAGCTTGTTGTTTATCTGTTTCCTTCGTTTTCTCTTTAATGGGTGCAAATACTTCAATATCACGCCTTGTTGGATAATAAATAAATTTAAAAAAAAAAACAGAAAATTTAATATGCATTGAAAACTATAACGAAAACTCTTTCAAGCAAATAGCTATTTTTCTTTCCTTTTAATAGAGGATTTATTATTGAACTATCAATAACATAAATATCTCTCAATCCCATAAATCATTGGATAAAATATTTTGAATTTATGATGTGATACTTTAAGAGATTTCGACGAGCTTGGCTTTATCAAGGTAAAGACGTGCCATTTTTTGTAAATAGAGTATTGCGTCTAAACACGTCTCTCTTGAAGTAACAGTATTACGTTCTATAGATAGAGTAATATTTTAAAACTGTAATATAAAGGTAAACAGAAAGTTTTGTATAATATTTTTGATCACTTTATTCCATAACTTCGTAACGAATTATGTCTAGCTTTCAAAGTATAGCCCATCGTGCTGCATCATTTATAAAACATGGTTAAACCAGATCTCTCCCGGAGGTAATCTCTCATTATAAAATCTGTCATGTTAGACTAAATTATGAGGAGTTTTTAACCCGAAACAGAGTACCTGATGAGATACCATCTCCGATTCCAATAACTATCAATGCTGGTAGACAAATATCCCAATCTACACCTGGATCATCATGGTGTTGTTGACCTGAGCTTGCTGGACTCCGCTGACCCTCATGACCTGTTTACCACAGAACTATTCAGAACGTATTCTAGCCATAAGGCCTACCTGGACCTCAGTCCATGAGTAGCAACGTCCACGTCCCATGAAGTGATGACACTAAGTAGAAGTGTGCTAGCCAACGCCACGTACAGATCTCAGTTAACCTAACCATAATTCAGAGCTGATTGAACCCAAAATTTTGTAGAACTTATCCACAAGAACACACAACTCAAGTCATATATTCCAACGATATACAACACTATTCTTTCTTCATCCTTATATCTATAAAATGAAATCCAAAATCGATGTTTGTTACCGCGTTGCGCAAAATCTACAGAATCGATCATTATGAAATTTCGCATGTAGGTAGCTGAAGATTTCGTTTAACATATAGGCTATTAAGAAACTAAAAAGGTTAATGTGCTTTTTAAAAATATAAGACCAAAAAGCGTTAGTTCCAGCCTTTTACCACATGGTCGCGACGATAAATGAATTTGATTGGTTAATAATTTTGCATGTAGTTTGTTTACACGATGAATGTTTTTAAAAGGTAAGATTACCAAATCGCCGTGAAACTTTAGGAAGTTATTTACTATACTACAGGGAAGGTTTCTGGTTTGAATTTTATTTGAAATGAATTTTCTTTGCAATTTTATTTGCAAATTTACTACTTTCACTCACAAGCAGCGCCTCTCGCGGCGTCTGGTGAAATTACATTTATAAATTGTAAAAATGTAAATGAGTTCCAAGTAGAGTAAATTTATTATTTAATTTGAGAATTTAGTAATTTAATACTCCAATGACGTTGTGAAAAAACTTGGCATTTCAATATTAATATATATTTAAAGAAAATATCTCATTCAAAATTTAATAAATGTTTTCAAAAAAGTAAGTGTTTCAAAAAGATATTTAAACGCATATAACAATCTTTATATACGTTTATGAATCTATATATAGGTGGATTGGATGTTTTATAGAATATTTTTAGCAAATATTCGTTAGGCAAACTTTACTCGGGGAAAAACCGGGCGAAGCCGGGAACATTCGCTAGTAATATATAAAACAATAATTTGGGTAAATTCGATTTTAAACCTATATATTTGTATTTATACAAATACTTATTTTATTAAAAATAATTTGGACATTTTTTGTTAGAGAAAGAGAAACAATGAAATGATATATATCATTTATAGAACAGCATTGCTATATATCGTATATGTGATAACCGAGGGTCTCTCGCTGTAGTGTGGTAACCGAGAGGGGCAAACCTGTAGTAACCGAGAGGGACAACTAGGGCGTGGAGAGTTTTCCAGTACCTCTCTGCACCTTGGAAGACCTTTAACAGTTTTCACAAAGTACAGGCAGTCGTGGTCGAGACAGAGTGGAAAGCTTGTGAATGTCCATACACAAAAAACAGAGACCCAGTTGTAGAAGTAAAGTTCCGTGAACAGATAGGAGTCGAGCTAGGAGCGAAAGATAGAAGGGTTCTTACTGTTCTACATGGTTGATGAGGTGGACCTGGGACACAACTGACCTAGGCTCTCGCTGATGGTGAAGTGACCACATTTTCGGCTAGGGCAGAAGTCTTATATATCTTTGCCGAGAGAAGAAGTATGCAAGAGTATTGACTTTCAGCGGGTGCAACAAGAGCGTGGTGCGACAGCGATATTCTACACCCTGTCAATGACCTGACATTCCTATCTTTAGGGTTGTTGGACTTCTACATCTCGATTTTAGATGTTTTTGGACTTCTATCTCAATCTCTTGCTCTTTAGCTCAATTCTTAATCTATTTTAGAATTTTATTCATTTATGCTCAGTTTGTACAAAGTACATTACATATGGTGATGTAATGAAACATGTCAATCATGAGTATAATTATTTATAGATGTGTTTCTATATACATCATGACAATCTTGTTATAAGTATTATGCTGAGAACAAGTACGAAAACATTTATGTATGTTTTCCCACGTGACGCAGCGGAGCGTGACCTTGCCTGCACGGGTGGGTCAGTTGTTGTTTTGCTCTCTGTATGGATGGACATTAAAACATGGTGGCAGCGATAACTGGATAAAATACGAACCCGTATATTGCAAAATATCGATTTTTGCGTACCTTGGAAGATAATTCAACATGGCTCAGATTCAACCTCCAGAAACTTTCGACTTCTCGAATCCCAACGAATGGCCCAAATGGAGGAAAAGATTCGAACGATACCTCGTGGTCAGTGGAATGAAGAAGAAAGAGGAGGCGGACAAGATCGATTTGTTCATGTACTTGATGGGCGACCGCGCGGATGATATATTCAGGACCTTCAAGTTCGAAAAGGAGGAAGAGGCAACGAAAATTGATTCCGTCCTCAAGGCGTTCGACAGCCACTTCTGTGTCAGAAAGAATATTATCTATGAACGTGCGAAATTTAATTCAAGAATCCAAGAGGATCGGGAGCCAGTGGACGAATTCATCACTTCATTGTACAAATTGGCTGATAGTTGCGAATTTGAGGGTCTTCATGAGCAGTTGATCCGTGACCGAATTGTGGTTGGAGTGAGGGACAAAGCTTTGTCTGAAAGAATGCAGTTGGACAGCGAACTTACTTTGGAAAAGGCGGTGAAAATGGTTCGACAGCAGGAAGCCGTTCGACAGCAGCAAGTCGACCTGCAGCGTCCCTCAACAAGCCAAAAGGTCAATCAGGTGAAGTTCAACTCGAAGATACTTTCACCGAAACAACAACAGCAGCCTTCGAGGAAGAAGGAGAAGTCAGCCAAAACAGGATCACGATGTCCAAAATGTGGAGGTTTCACCCACAGGGAAGGACAGGGTTGCCGTGCTGAAGGACAAAAATGTAGCCTGTGTTCAAAAACGGGCCATTTTGCAAATTGCTGCCCAGATAAGCAGGAGAAGACTGCGGAAGTCAAAGCAGTTTCTGAACTTGATGAAGAAATTGGTTTTCTTCTGGAGGTCTCAGCTGTGGTGGATTCATCTAATCTCGATGATGATGAAGGCGAGTGCAGGAGGCGATTGACAGCAGAAATCCAAGTGAACGGGAAAAAGGTGAAGTTCAAGCTCGACTCCCAGGCGGATGTTACATGTGTTCCTCTGTGTCTCTTCAAGAAGATAATGGGACAGCAACGACTAGTGAAAAGTGATATCAACCTTAGAGCTGCTGAATTTTCCGAACTTCAGACTGTGGGTATGTTTATATCAACACTGCGAAATGGCAATTATGAAATCAAGGAGAAGATTTATGTTATTCGTCGTTTGAGTGAACCTCTTCTGAGTCGCCGGGCATGTGAGCTCTTGAACCTGGCGAGGCGGATTGAAGTGGTTGCGACGAGAATTAACCCGATCAAGGAATTCCCTGAAGTATTTGAAGGACTGGGACAGATCGGAAACCCTTACGAAATCAAATTGAAACCTGGAGCAAAACCATATGCTGTGCATACTCCTCGACGGGTACCAATACCTTTGATGGAAAAGCTCAAAACAAGATTGGAAGAGCTCGAGAAGGCGAGAATCATAGCACAAGTTAACGTTGCGACTGAATGGTGTGCACCGACTGTGATTGCTGGTAAACCGAATGACGACATACGACTCTGTGTGGATCTCTCAAGGCTGAACGAACATGTACAGCGCGAAGTGCATCCCATGCCAGTGGTGGAGCACATGCTGGGGCAACTGGGGGAAGCAAGATTCTTTTCGAAACTGGACGCGAACAGTGGCTTTCACCAGATTCCGTTGAGCCCGCACTGCCAGCATTTAACGACCTTCATCACTCCTTTTGGGAGATATAAATACTGCAGAATGCCATTTGGAATCTCACTCGCCCCAGAGTATTTTCAGAAAGTTATGTCAATAATCTTGCAAGGCATGGACGGTGTAATGTGTTATCTGGACGATATCCTGATATTTGCCTCCGACTCCAAGACTCACGATCGAATTCTTCGTTTAGTGCTCCGAAAACTGAAAGAGGCGAAAGTTACACTAAACAAGGCCAAGTGTGTCTTCGGCGTGCCAAGAATTAATTTTCTTGGGCACATACTGGATGAAGACGGTATTCGACCAGATCCAGCGAAAATCGAAGCAGTGGCGAAGATGCCTGCTCCGACCGATGTTCATGGCGTAAGAAGATTTATTGGCATGGTGAACCATCTGGGACGCTTTGTGGAAAATTTATCTGAAATCGTGGCTCCACTGAACCAGTTGTTGGTGAAAGGTCAAGACTTCGTTTGGGATTGCAACCAGGAGCGAGCATTCCGAAAGTTGAAAGAATTGCTCACGACTCAACCTATCTTGGCAGCATACGACGTCAGGAAACAAACTATGGTGTCATCCGACGCATCTTCATACGGCTTGGGAGCGGTACTGAAGCAAGAAGGTAAGAATGGAATCTGGCGACCTGTTGCTTATTCTTCTAGAACTATGACACCTACCGAAAAACGATATGCTCAGATCGAGAAAGAGGCTCTCGCAATTACATGGGCCTGCGAACGTTTTCAAGATTTCCTGCTTGGAAAGCGTTTCCGAATTGAGACCGACCATAAGCCTCTCATTCCTCTATTTTCGACGAAAGAATTGAGTTCGCTGACCCCAAGACTGCAACGTTTCCGAATGCGTATGATGATGTTTGGATTCGAAATAGTGCATATCCCTGGAAAGGAGCTGCTCGACGCCGATGCATTATCCAGACAACCACTTCTTACAACCGAGGGAGGTGAAAACGAACGGCAAACCTCAGCGCATATAAATGCAGTTCTCTCGAGTATAACCGACAAAGACGAGATGTTGACGAAGATATTTGAAGCTCAACAAGAAGATACGACCCTGAGAGCAGTAGTCAACTACCTTGAGCAAGGCTGGCCAGATAAGAAGAAGATGTCACAGGCTCTGCTCTCTTATTGGCATGTCAAGGATGAACTCGGCGTTCAAAATGGACTACTGATGCGTAGCTGTCGTCTTGTTATTCCAGCAAGTATGAAACTGGAGATCCTAGATAAGTTGCACGCTGGGCACTTCGGGATTACAAAAACAAGACTTCGCGCACGTGAGACGGTATGGTGGCCTGGAATTTCGGAAGAGATCGCGGAAACGGTCAGAAAGTGCAGTGTCTGTATCCAGGAAGCCGTCTCAAAACATGAACCTTTGATACCAACCAACTTTCCTACACGACCGTGGCAAAAGATTGGAATGGATTTGTTCAAGTTCGAGAATAAGTGGTATCTAGTCGTCATTGACTATTATTCTCGATTTCCTGAAGTGGTTCAGCTGGATCGGCTCACAGCCAATGTGGTGGTGCGTAGTTGCAAATCCATATTTGCCCGACATGGAATACCAGAAACTGTTGTAAGCGATAATGGGACGCAATTTGGAGCTGCTCGTGAATTTGCAAATTTCGCAAGGCAGTACGGATTCACACATGTCACTTCAAGTCCTCGATTCCCGCAGAGCAATGGGATGGCAGAAGCAGGTGTGAAAATTGCTAAGTTGATCCTCAAGAAAAATCAAGACCCATCGCTTGGACTCCTGGAGTATCGATCGACCCCTTTGGAGAACGGTTACAGCCCTGCTGAGCTTCTCATGGGACGTAAACTCCGAACGACCTTGCCAATTGCACCAGAGAATCTTAATCCAAAGTTGGTGGACTCTCAGACCCTGAAAAGAAAGGAGGGGAGAAGGAGAAAGGATATGAAATCCAGATATGATCGACGCTGCGGAGCTACGGACATGGAGGAGCTATCCGAAGGTGACACGGTTTGGATTACAGATATGCGAACCTGGGGGATTGTAAAGCAGAAGGCATCGACACCAAGGTCATATATGGTTGATACTCCAGTTGGGACTTTACGTCGAAACAGGTTCCATCTACGAAAAGGAGTTACAGTGCAATATCCAGCCGACCCATCGACGCCGACCTTTTCGGGAGAGGAACTGGTTGAAAATGAAAATACCCCAGTTGTGGATTATCCCTCTAACGACTCAGAAGACGGCCAGATAAGAACCCGGAGTGGACGAATTGTTAAACCTATGGATCGCCTTCATTATTAATTATATTATGCATTTAAAGTTTGTAATGTATATATATATTTCAAATCTTAAAAAGGGGGATGTGCTGAGAACAAGTACGAAAACATTTATGTATGTTTTCCCACGTGACGCAGCGGAGCGTGACCTTGCCTGCACGGGTGGGTCAGTTGTTGTTTTGCTCTCTGTATGGATGGACATTAAAACAAGTATTATACAATATGGAGTTGTTGGTTTAAATTACCTTAGATGGGCCCCGGGAGTGAATGGGTTTATCCGGGTTTAAACGAGTAAAACCTCTCTAACACAGGTTTGAAATTTATTCTAATTAATTTAAACTGTGAGGGTTAAAAAGGGCTATAACAAGATGATTTATTTTGATATATCTGAAAATAATGAAAATAAAACTTATGTTTATTCAAAAAGTTATAATATTGATTTTAAAAGATAAATTTAGATAAAACATTTGTTTGACTAAAAAACTGATAATTAAAATAAATTGATGATAACATAAAAATTGGCATTCTAAGAGATTATTGTCGGGCGTTGGAAAGGGTTAGGGGTTAAAGAGTATGCAATTGTAAGTATTACACATGCAACCAAATACTCAGATCCAGGTTCAAAGCGAGGAAATAGACTTGAGTGTTTTCCTAGGCAATGTTTCATTCGCGATCCTGTATAAGGGTTATAGAGTTCTAAAAACTGGTCAATTCCCAACAACCTGGTGCAAAACAATTATACATCCCATCTTTAAAAATGGTGATGCCGACAATCCTCACAATTATCGGGAAATAGCACTTCTAAGCAACCTCGCTAAGCTTTTCTCATCAATATTGAAAATACGACTAAGCAACTGGACCGAAAATAGAGCAATTATACCGGAAAATCAAGCGGGTTTCAGAAAAGAACATTCATGCCAGGATAATATTTTTTACTTTAGTCTCACTAATCCAATTAACACTTAGACGTAAAAGACGAAAGTTATACGCTTTCTTTATTGATCTTAAAAAGGCTTTTGATACGGTGCCTCAAGCTCTCCTATGGAAAAAACTGTTAGACATCGGATTGAATTTCCGATTTATAAATCTAATTAAGAATTACTACGAAAACACGACAGCTGCGGTGAGATGGAACAATTCATTCACTGAATTTATTAAAATAAAATCCGGAGTGTTACAGGGTGAACCACTATCTCCTTTACTTATACATACTTTTTATTAACGACCTGATTATTACTTTTGACTGCTCGGATATACCTGGTATTTATCTGCCAAAGCATGGAAATATCCATTTGTTACTATATGCAGATGATATTGTACTGATAGGCGAATCTAAGAACAATTTGCAGTTAAAAATTTATATGATACGAAAATATTTTGAGGAAAATATGCTAACATTGAACGAAAACAAATCAAAAATAATGATATTTTGCAATGGTGGGAAGCGCTCAAAATCCGATAATTGGTATTGGGGACAACAAACACTGAATGTCACGGAAAGATACATGAATCTAGGATATCCACTCACCTCAACAAACTCTTTTAAGCAAGCCGCATTATACTATAAGGGTAAAGCTCTCCCGGCCAGTGGTGCGGTATGGCCTATTCTGACCAGGTCGAAGATGAACTCTCTTAAATCCTCTATGAAACTTCTTGACACGATGGTGTTATCAACCCTGCTATACGCGGCACCTGTTTGGGCAAATGAGCATACATTAATTGTTGATCAAATTCAGGACTCATTTATGCGAAGATATCTAAATCTACCAAGATACACCCCCGGATACATGCTCAGGATAGAATTGGGAAGAGTGTCCCTCAGCGTTACAGTCTTGAAACTTACCTTAAAGTTTTGGTTGAAAATGCTGGGAATGGGTGAAACTAGATTGCCGCTGCTCTGCTTGTCACAGCTGTGGGAAATCTCAAACGCAACGAAAAAATATATAGGTTTCACGGGAAGTATAGTTAATATTTTAAACAACACCGGATTTCAATGGCTGAATTGCTGCACAGACTATAGAAAATTACAAAGAGAAATTCCCTACATAATCAGGACTGCATTAGACCAGTCTCTGCAAAAGGATCACACAAGAATAATAAATTCGAGACTTTACCCCCACTATAAAAACATCTGCTCAACTCCGTTACCGGAACACTATCTGTCCAGCGATTTCCCGCTCCGGGTCAAACGGTGTATTGCCGGACTGAGAATCCTCTCGGTGCTCTTTGCTGATGATCGCCCCAGAATATTTAAAACAGATGGATGGGCATGCGAGATTTGCGGGACAAGAATGGAGCCGGGGCTACATCACCATTTACTCTCATGTATGGGGCTGAAGAAGACGAATGAGAAGTGCTCCTCAGTGAAATAGGCCTTGAGGGACTCTCTTTGGAGCTCCTGTTGAATGAGGTGGTGAGAAACAGAGCTGGAGCTTTTGCGTTGTTCAAATTCTGGAAGACGGCTGAAGAGAAGAGGAGGCTATATACATAATCTAATTGATGTAAATAATTATATGCGAATAATCTATGTCAGGATTAGAATGACGAATCCTGTATGGGACTTTGATTCCAGGAAAAGGCTTGTTGCTGCTGTTGTATATAGTCACAGTGTAGAAAATACTATACTCTACCTACTACATATAGGTTTCTCTCTGTATTCTTAGTTCTCTTCTCTTAAATTACTCTGTAAACTGGCGAATCCCATATAGGACGAGAGGTCCTCAATAAAGGCTTTTTGTTGTTGTTGTATAAGGGTTATAGTGCTTTGTCACAATTTTAAGGTTATTGGGTTAAAAAGTTGTTGATTGTGGTCCGCTAAAGCTAAATAAAAATGAAAAAAGTGAACGCTTTGTGAATGCGTTGGTGATTGTGCCCTGTGGATGA
The DNA here is from genome assembly GCA_030710605.1 of Cordylochernes scorpioides. Lineage (NCBI taxonomy): Eukaryota > Metazoa > Arthropoda > Arachnida > Pseudoscorpiones > Chernetidae > Cordylochernes > Cordylochernes scorpioides. The sequence goes on along the minus strand of CP092866.1, from coordinate 83,102,955 downwards.
TTGAAATAAACTTTTGGAACGTGTTCAAGCCATAAGTTGGGTTTTTAAATCTGGGGAACTGTGTTCAAAGAGTTTGTTGAAATTACGAAATAAAAAAATTGTCAGGCAGTACTGTCGTTTTTCTCCGTTGATGTGAAGCAATGGCTGAGAGAGAGAGAGAGAGAAATAGATAGTAGTGAAAGGTACACTGAAGTGGTTAGAGAAATATATTTTTGTAAGCGATTGTTGTATGCCCGATAGTTAATAATATTATTTGTCCTATTATATAAAGGTATAAAAGCAAATATAAAATGAATAAAAATATAGAAATATGATGGTGGTTGAATAAAGTTTAAGTGGACAAAATCAAACATGTAATATATAAAAGTAATAATAAAATTGGATAAAGATGATTTTTGACAACAAATAAATATTTTATAATACCAAAATAATATTATAAAAATAAGAGTAATTTTGATTAAAGTTTTTTTTTTAAATAATGTTGGACTAAAAATTGATTATATAATTGAAAAGCGAAAATAATATTCAAAGATTTATTTTAAAAAAGAATATAATCAAAGATTGTTATATTAATTAGATGAAAGTTTGGTAGTGGAATTGGACAAAAAGTATTTTTCTTGAACATAAGTTATCAATGTGGTGTGTAGGTTGTATAAATCGAAAATTGAGAAGCGCAAATTATTGGTTGAATTGGTTATTGATTTTGTTCTATTGTGTTATCAATTTAACACGTAAAATGTTTAATATGTGAAGTGTGGTGTGGTTAAGGAGCTTGTGAGATTTGTGAGAAAACCTAAATGGTTGGTGTGAAATATGTGTTTAAAAAATAACTATCATGAAGATAACAGATGTTTAGATGACTGCTTTGTAATAACATCTGACTTGAGCGCGGAAACATGAAACGGGGGGACTGGAATGAAATAGTAGCGGCTTAAGGAGTGACGTCATAAAGGGCTTTGGCCGCTGTTTATCACCGAAATTGTCGGGGTTCTATTACAGGGGTTACTCTTCCTCCGCGGGATGTTTGTTTGATTTGTCATTTAATTGGAACAGATTTTCTCTCTATTCTTTAGTTGAGGTTGGCATATTTCTGGTTTATTGTAAAGATGTACTTTTCTCGGTGTCCGTAAGTGTTGTGTTTCGACGTTGTTGTGGATTTAGTAAAAATGTTATTCGGTGATTTTAGATTAGATATGTGTTAAAGTGCTACTTTCGACGTGGACACGCTTTGGAGTGAAATGTGTCACATGCGTGAAGGCGTCATTGTGGCCTGTTAAGTGAGAAAAAAAGATAATTGTTGTGTTGCCTTGTGAAACTTGTGAAGTGAATTGAATGGAAAAGTGTCACGTGAAGTCGTTGTTTGGTACAAATTCTAACCTGTTGCACCATGAATAACAAGTTTACTAGAGTCATGGGTGGTGGTTGTGCGAAACACATCGAGAATTTTCAGATTGTTATGCGTGTGGCACGTTTAATGCGAATTTTCTTTTTTGTTGGCGACGATATGGAGCTTGTGCGGCTTGAAATTGGATTTGTTGTTTGTGTGTCGAGCGCTAATAATTGTTTCCAAATGGAGAAATTGATGTATGAGGGTATTGTAGTTTGTTGAGAGAGATGTATGGATGATTAATTGTGCATGTGAAAGGAAGGGACGAGGGAGTGTATCTATGCTCGAATTTAATGGTGGTACTAAGTGACGGTGACCTTATTTAGCTACTGGCGAGGAATTGGACGGTATCTTTATTTTTAACTTGTTTTGAGGAGGACAGTTATTATGATTTTGAGATTTTGCCTTTCAGGAGAGAATAGAGGTATAATACGGAAAATACGGAAAGGGGGTATAATTATCTACATATCTCTTTTTGGATAAACGAGAATATTGTTCAATTTTCCACTACTTAACATCTATCTAATCATTAATAACCTTTAATTATATTCTAATTTTTGTATAAAATCTTGAAAATTTATTTTTATTTTTACCTTTCAATTATATAATCAATTTTTAGTCCAACATTATTTAAAAAAAAAAAAAACTTCAATCAAATTTACTTTTATTTTTCATGATATTATTTTAGTATTATAAAACATTTATTTGTTTTAAAAATCATTTTTAATTCTTAATTATTATATCTTTTATATATTACATGTTTGATTTTGTCCATACACTTTTTTTTACCCGCAATCCTATTTCTATCTTTTTATTCACTATATTTTATATTTGTTTAAATAGCTTCATTATATGACAGTTTATCATCAACTATCGGGCATCTACAACAATCGTTTTCAACAATTATACTCTCTAACTACTTCCCTATACTTTATCACTATCTTTTGCAGCCATTGCTTCACATCAACGTAGAAAAACGACAGTACTGCTTGACATTTTTTTTTCATTTCGTAATATCAACAAACTCTTTGAACACAGTTCCCTAGATTTAAAAATCCCAACTTCTGGTCTGAACACGCGTCAAGAGTTAATTTCAATCATCCGCAGAGCACAATCACCAACGCATGCACAAAGCGTTTACTTTTTTCAACTTTCAACTTTTTTTTAAGCTCTAGCGGACCACAATCAACCTTTGATTTCGAGTCAAGTCAGACCACCTACTGTCGCTACAATTCTACTTATCGCATGGCTCTACCACCCCTTTCAAACATATTAATGAACAACTTCCTCTTCAACCTTTTAACCCAATAACCCTAAAATTGTGACAAAGCACTGTAACCCTTATATAGGATCGCAAGTGAAACATTGCCTAGGAAGACGCTCAAGTCTATTTTCCCCGCTTTGCACCTGGATCTAAGTATTTGGTTCACATGTGCACTCCTAAACATTGCATATTCTTCAACTACTAACCCTTTCCAACGACCGCCAATATTCTCTTAGAATATGAATTTTTATGTCATCATTTTATTTTAATCATCATTTTTTAAAAATCAAACAAAAATGTCATTTTTATTTCACTTTTATGTATCCAAACAAATCATCTTGTTATAGCCCTTTTTAACCCTCACAGTTTAAATTAATTAATATAAATTTTAATTACTTACCTGTGTCAGAGACCCTTTCACTCCCGGGGCCCATCTATAGTAATTTAAACCAACAACCCCATATTGTATATAACTTATAACAAGATTTTCATGTAGTATAATAGAAACACATCTGTAAATAATTATACGCATGATTGACATGTATCATTACATTATCATATTTAATGTACTTTGTACAAACTGAGGATAAATAAATAAAACTTTGTAATAGATTAAGAGTTGAGCTAAAGCAAAAGGTCAAAAACGTCTAAATTAGAGATAGATGGAAGTCACAAAACAACATCTAAAGATAGATTGGAAACTGTCAGGACGGCGCCAGTTTATAATTTCGCCAGACGATCCACACTCTCCACATCTGCTGAAATGCAATACTTCCTTTCTCAGAAAAGGTATATAAAGCCTCCATCTTAACCTATAAATACAGTCACTTGACAGTCACTTCAGCATCAGCGCAAGCCCTCGTCGGTTGTCACCAAGGTCCATCTCATCGACAATGTAGACCAGTAAGAACTCTTCTATCTCCATCTTTCGCTCCTAGCTCAACTTTTATCTGTTCACGGAACTTTCTTAGTGAAACTGTGTCTTCGTTTTTTTTGTGTATGGACATTCCCAAGCTTTCCACTCTGCCTCGACCACGACTGCCTGTACTCTGTGAGAACTATTAAAGGTCTTACAAGGTGCAGAGAGGTACTGGAAAACCCTCCATCCTGACTGTTCCTCTCGGTCAACACAGTATAGCGAGAGTCGACAGGACCACATCACATATTTAGTCGACAGGATTCTACAAGAGTCAACAGGACCTCATCATATCATAATATTCATAGGTTGTTCGATAAAATTAAGGTGAATCGCTGGGTTACATAACATAGTTCACTTTTCTCCTAGACTAGGCTTGGAAGTAGTTTCCTTTATGTGGCGCCTTTCTCAGTTTTCTTTCTGTAAGCATTAGTGATATTCATACTTTTCAATGCGGGTCGGTGGACGAATGGTCTAAACCGTTGGTTTCCGACTTATACGGCCCGGGATTAAATCACGCATTTGGAACTTTTTAAATAAAAAATTCCCTAATGGCCCTAGAATTCGGTAAGCAGTGCAAGTAACCAAACGGGGTTCTGTCAAACTTGTAAGTGCAAAAGTCGAACTGCCTTTCACATTGTGTAAACATGTGGCGCATTTACAGTAAAATCAGTCGCCAACTTCTAACCATGATTAACATGACCCGTACCACGTGTACTAGGGATTATTCTTGAAATATATACACATATAAAGCTTACACACAATACATATTCTTAATCTTTTCTGGGCAAAACAAAAAATCAGATTCAAACCGATCAACATGCAAGAGCATCAGATTTGGTAAATTCCCAAATTTCACCTGTTCGCTTTGAATTTCACTTTACTAACAGTGCGTTTTCAACTTCATAACGTACATCGGGAAACATAAGGAATCTTATGAATTCATCAAATAAGTATTTTCAAATAAGTGGAAGGGCCTATTTTATGGCTAATACAGGGACAATTTCATGGGCAGTATAAATATTGAAGAGCCTAATTAAAATATTCACACTAATTATGTCCTCAATTATATATATTGAAACGGTGCAGCAAAGAAGATGAAGAGATGTGGGAAAGTCAGTAAAGAAGGTATGCAGTGGCCCCCTCCACAAGGAAGTGTTGATTGACATATTCCATAGGAAGGAGCGGCGAACGGGAAGTCCAGCTGGTACCGTCGTGAAAGAAAGAGCCGGGATAGCGGTCGACCTGAAGGCGGGTTTGTGCGCCGAGAGAACATCGGAGTTCTATGGAGATCTGCGGTGACAGAGGACGCGGCAAGTTGACTACGGGAAGTGGGCTCCGGGCGTGTGGTCGCATGGACTAACCGGAGAGACGGTGGCGATGAGGATCCCTCTGGTGGCGGACAATAAAGGCAAATCCATCTACTGTATATAATTACTAATCCACTTTTTAAAGCTTTTGTAATGAATTATATGGCATTTTAAGCTGTATCCACAACGAACCCACATTGTTTTCTTAGAAACCTTGAACGCAAACATTGACCGCTGAGAAGCGTCGTAACAATATATTATAATATAAATCTCAATATACCCTAGAGAATTATATGTGTCATAATTATAACATCAAAGGCGCCAGTTTGGCGATCATGTATATATAATCTTAAAAAAGATAATTCTAAAAGAGAAGTCAGACATCGACCCAGGATGTCGAGATTACATAAGATATGAAATTTTTCCTAAAACATCATGTGGACCCTTTCCGAGAATCTTCCACAATTCATTAGGGAATTTCACGACTAGCTTCTGGACAACTGACATTTCTCACGACACCCTCCTGGACCTTGCCTGTCTCGCGCCGCTGGCCTCTCTGGGTACCATCCAACTTTCCTCGTCCTTTGTTTATTAACCCAAACGCCTGAAACCACGAGGCCCTTTGACTGCTATTACTTGTGGTACGACATTCCCAAAGTTTGATAAATAAATGAATCTTTAAATTTTGAACTAGCACCAGTGTTAGCCGCTATGCAAAAATATCCCTATCACTATATACATCAAATTCAGTGTATGTATGTATGTGTTTGTCGACTATACACGGCACAATACGTAACTAATCTGGCTGAAATTTTAACAGTTTATAGAGTTGAATCTGAAAGGTTTTAGCAAATTTTCATGCTTCTATCTCGAATATCCTTAAAGATATTAACAAATCTTTATATATATAAAATTGAATGTCTGTCTGTCTGTACTCTATAGATTCAAAAACCATTCATCCAATCGCCGTGAAATTTTTGGATATTATTAGGTATATCCCCGGGAAGGTTTTTGAAAAATAATTTCTTGAATATCCCGAATATCCTTAGTTATTTGCAGATTTGTAGATTCAACTCGCAAGCAGCGACGATTATAACAATTTTTTTTTATCTATAATTTTTATTATCACTAAGTTTATTATCATAAAGATTATTTATCAAAAGTAAGAATATCTACCTATTAATTGCGCACAAGTCAAAGTTAGTTTTATCATTTATCTACAACATATATATTGGGAGAATAGATAAAATGATGATTTTGTAATGTAGAAAATTAGGAAAGACAAAATTCAGGATGACACGGCAATTTATTTGAGACAAGAATAATGATAATTAATATTGATTTTATTCAACTTATCGAGTATTTTTCAAGGGACCGGGAAAAAATGTTCACTTTATCGAGAGATTCAAATTTACGAGTTTCAAATTATCAAAATATATCTATTATTTTTTTTATAAGTTTATAGATAATTGTTTTAACAAATTTTCGTTAGACAAACCTTTACTCGGGTAAAGCCCGGGCGAAGCCGGGTACATCCGCTAGTTATTAATAAATTTTTCCCTATTTCACTCGCAACCAGTGCCTCACTGCGGTAACTTCGAGAAGTAAAGTTGAGGAAGGATGGACCACGTGGGGCGACGGGGATTGGTGGAGCGGGACGTTTCACAAGAGTGACCTTGAGTGACGTAATGATGGCGTAGGGGCAAGAAATCACTTGCTATAATTTATTGTACATATCAAATTTAAAATATATTCAGGACGTTTCACAAGAGTGACATCCAAGGCGCCAATTTATAATTGTAACGAATAGTATTTAAATAAAACATTTAATCGTTTAAAACCCACTTGTTGTGAATCAGCATTTATTGCGCTCCCATAGACATTTACTATGAAATATTATCTCTGAGGCGAAATATATTATGCTGGTGTATATTTTATTTTGATCTAAATATCCTAGAAATTGATCCGTCGCATGTGCGACTGTGGATATGCATATAAGCATACTAATACAAGCGATAAAACCCCATATGCAAAATTCAATCTAATGTTTTGTAGAAGATAAATCAAAAATATTTTCAATTAACCCAGATGTTCTTCACGGAGACAGACTTCTCCCTATCTTTTCATAATAGTTGTTCGCGCATATACAGTGGTACCTCGACATACAAGTTTAATTCGTTCCGCAACCTTGCTCGTATCTTGAATTACTCGTATCTCGAAGCAAATTTCCCCATACAAATCAATTGAACTACCATTAATCCGTTCCAACCTCCAAAATGTCACCCCAGTTATTTTTGTTACGTGGTTTTAAATAATAAAAACGTATTTATAAATATCAAATATTTATTGCACAAAAACAAAAAAGAGAATGTAAAGAAATAAATTAGATATCCTCACTGGTCTTTGCCTTTTTCGCTACATTTTTCTCGCTTTCACCTGTAGGCCGTTTAGAAAAAAACATGTCCAAGGAGGTTTGTTTCTTCCTCCCTCTCAGAATGTTCCGGAAATGAGTTAGGCAAGTGTCATTAAAAAGGTCAGATGCACGACCTGTTGCAACTTTTTCTGGGTGTTTTTTTTTTCCACGAACTGTGAAACTCTCTCTCACATTCCTAAGATCTCCTTTATCTCACTTGTAGAAATAACCTCCTCCTCTGACTCCTCGAAACCAATGTAACCATCGTAAGGCCCTTAGCCGGCGTTACACTCTTTATCAACTCCTTCCGTTTAAGCACAGAACATATCATGGACGTACTACGGCCATACTGCCTCGACAAGTCAACAACTCGAACACCTTGCTCATGTTTTTTCTATAATTTCACGTTTTAATTCAATACTCATCATCTTTTTCTTAGCACTTGACTTTTTACAAACTTTCTTCCGATCCATGGTTATAAAAATAAATGAACTAAAACTGTAAATTTAAACGCAACACAAAACGCGAACACAAACCACAACTTATCACAGCGGAAGCACGCTGCTAACTGATCGTGATGGCGCGACTGCGTGTTACTACCGAACCGAACTCGTATCTCGAATTTCGCTTGTAACTAAAAGCAAAAAATCACTTGCTCGTCGGCTCGTATCTCGAAAGACTCGTATGTTGGGGCGCTCGTATGTCGAGGTACCACTGTACTTAAATCTTATAAGTTAAAGTGTTGCGCTGAGTTTGAGTTCTTCTCTAGGAGACGTTTTAGAATAAAACAAAGACTTTACTTAAATTAGAGTTTAGAATTTTTTAATTTACTACAAACAACAAAACAAAAGAATTTAAAATTTTACCTACACACCAATGAATACAATTTTCAATTTACATCACAAAACAAAAAAAAAATATTAACAACACACTGTTGCCGAATTAAGAAAAAATAAATAAATAAAAAAATAAAAATAAAAAAAAATAAGCAAACATAAAAACTAATAATCAATGAATATATCTACAAATTAATGAGGCACAATAACAATAAAGAATAAGAATAAAATAACAAAAATAATAATGATTTTATCTAAACCCCCCTTTTGGACAACAAAGTCCAACAAAGGATAAAGTTCAGTCCTTGAAAGGAAGAGGATCTATCTTGGTGATGGGACGCTTAAACAGATTCTTTGAAGTTTTAACGTCAACGACTCGAACATGTCCGTCTGGTCCTTTATAGGTGTAAATGATTCGTACCAAAGGCCAATGATGATGAGGTAAGGGATCTTGTTTCATGAATACAAGCTGTTAAGGTTGTAAATCTGGATGAGTCTTGTGCCACCTTGGACGTGCTTGTAAAAGATTAAGATAATATATGGACCATTTTTTCCAAATATTAGCCTTCATTGATTGAATACATTTCCATTTGAAAATGTGACTTAGATTATTCAAATCTTCTGGAATAGCTAGAAGAGGTGAGCCAATCATGAAATGATAAGGAGCTGGTGCTTCATATTTATTTATTTATTTAACATCAAATCAGACGCGATATCCCCACAAAGGATGCTTGCGTCAAACAACAACACCAAAACCAGAGAACTATTTCACAGAAACAATTGACACCAAAAAAATCAATAAAACAGATACAAATATATACATAGTTAGCAATTAAGATTTTTTCAACCAAGAGAGAAAATCATAGATATATTTACAAAATTTTCTAAATTTTAAATATGAGTCCTTACTGTTTTTAAACATAAAAAGATCCTTGTATTCAATGTCTTTCCGCTTTCTGTAGTTTTGGAAGATTGAATATTCAATAAACAGGTGACTGGAATCCTGCCTTCTCTCTCCACATAAACACCCTGGATCGTCTATAGCTCCTATTCGAAACAGAAAATCTCCGAAGTTTCCATGGTTTGTAACGAATTGCACATTTTAAAAGTCAGGGCAGAAATATTTTGGGATGCCTGAATGGAAAAAGAGACGAAAGTGAGCACTCGTTTTAGAAAAGGTATCTAACATTCTTATTTTCAAAAAAACATTCATTATTGAAGGAGAATGTGGACTGAATGTTTGATTGTCTTCTTCACTTAGTTGGTCCAATTTATATTTAATCAGTCTTGTTTCGATAAAAATCAGTCAGGAAAGGGATCTCTGCCAGACAGTAGACACAATTTGAGGAAGTGGTTTTAAAATATCTAATTGACCAAAGAACAATTTGGTATTGCATCTAATTTAATATCTGTTTACAGCGTTTGTTTATTTGATAAAACCAAATTTCAGCTCCATATGTTAAAATAGGTCTTATACAAAATTAATCTTTTATTAGAGTTTATTCGCCAAATCTTGCCACTGAGGGAAAAAAATCAGATTTTTCATGCGATGCGCTTTATGCAAAATTTCATTAATGTGCGGGGTGAAATTTATTTTTGTTTTGAACCTATGATTTGATCATTTAATTTCCAAAATTTTGATTTCATTTGCATGTTCACTTGTGAACAATTGTGAACAATTCACTTGTGAAAGTGAATCAATTTCGTTTTTTCTGGATTTATTTTTAACTTGTTTGAATAACTCCATTGAGTAACATAGTTTAGGGTGTTCACTAATTCAGTTTTTAGACCTTCTAAACTATAATTCCAACATATAATCGAGATGTCGTAAGCGTAGAAAATAATCTCAGCGTTTGTTGATTTAAAATTTATTAACAAATATCAACAAGAGGTTCCATAATAACGGAGACAGCGGACTACCCTGAGGACATCCCTTAGTAAGATTTTTGAGACAGGTTTACCACCGTATGGTAGATAAACTGTCCTTTTATTATTCAGATAGGATTGGAAAATTTGAATCAAAGAGCTGGGAACACGTTGTCTAAATCCAGTCTTTTTTATTATAGCGGGCCACTTTGCATTTTTAAAAGCCCCTGGTAAGTCCACCGCGATCAACGCTGTCAGTTCTCTTTGCTTGTGTTACAGAATATCTTGAGTAAGATCTTTCATAGCAGTAATTGTTGACTTATGCCTGGAGAAGCCATGTTGTCTAGAACTCATCAGATTGTTTTCATCATAATAGGTAGTAAGTTTATTTTTAATTATATTTTCGAAAACTTTTGAAATATTTGATAGTAATGAAATTGGTCTGTAGCTTTTACTAACATCATAACTAGTTTTATATAATTTAGGAATGATTTTCACAAAAGAATTTTTCCAATAATCTGGGAAATATCCCAAACTCGTAAATTTCTCGAATATTTGATGAAGGATTGTGGAAATCTTAGGATAGGCGATATTTATCATATTATTGCTAATATTATCTGATCCCGGTGCTTTCATATTTTGCATTGATACAATAATTGATTCAATATCTTTTAGGTTTATGATTACTTTGTTTCTATTATTGTAAATTGGAGAATAATTTCTAGTTGCCTTGTGAAGTTCCTCCTCGGAAGAAATATCATCGTCCGGGAAAAGATCGTAGTAAACTTTCCATTTTAGAAGTCCCAGTAAAATCTGGTGCGTTGGCTATCATTGGTATCCCTGTTATGTTATATAAAGTCATGAAGGTTTTGTAAGTGTTACCAAAAGGATTATTCGATTCGTTTTCTTCTAGAAAGAAACTCCAGCTCTTAATTTTTGATTTTTAATAGCTTTATTATATTTATTACGAGCAGCTTTAAAATTTCTTTCATGAATTATTTTGCCTATATAGAATATATATTTTTAATATAATTAAAATAATTTTTCATTTTTTCAAGTATTTTCGTCCACCACTTAAATTTGATTTTGTTTTTATTTATGGTTGATTTTAACTTGAGGGATGCATAGGCTGCTTCCCTGATACATAATATATGTGAGTTTATAAACAGCTCTATGCACACTTTCGGGGTTTTTATTTGGAATGTTTCATCCATGAGGCTTAACAATTCGGGAGAGGAAAGTTTTCCATAAAATGCATTCCAGTTTATGTCAGTTTCGCTGAATTTCCATCTTGATTTATATCCGATGCATAGAGTTAAAATCCCCACAAAGCAGAATCGGTTGAAGTTTGAAAGTTTCTAAAATTTCTTCAATGAAATTTTGATGGGATTCGGAAAACGAGTTGGGGAGAATGTAAAAATTTGTTATGATAATATTTGAATTTGAGAAATGTATTGAGCTTGTATTACAAAATGAGTTGGTGAATTGATCTATCTTATTGAATTTTAACCCTTTATTAAGAACTAGACGAATGGCCCGGGCAACGCCCGGGTTTTACCCGAGTGCGAATATATTTTAAAAACGTTTTAATCTTCATCTAGATCTTCATCTTGTCTACACCTTGTATACATCTTGCTTCCTAGGGTTGCCTAGAGTGGCCGCTATAGACAGGGTGGTCTGTATGGACAGGTGGATGTATCACACAGCTGATAACAGGGTTGCCTAGAGTGGCCGCTATAGACAGGGTGGTCTGTATAGACAGGTGTATGTATCACACTGCTGATAACAGGGTTGCCTAGAGTGACCGCTTTAGACAGGGTGGTCTATATAGACAGGTGGATGTATCACACAGCTGATAGCAGGGTTGTCTAGAGTGGCCGCTATAGACAGGTGTATGTATCACACAGCTGATAACAGGGTTATCTAGAATGGCCGCTATATACAGGGTGGTCTGTATAGACAGGTGGATGTATCACACAGCTGATAACAGGGTTGTCTAGAGTGGCCGCTATATACAGGGTGGTCTGTATAGACAGGTGGATGTATCACACAGCTGATAACAGGGTTGTCTAGAGTGGTCGCTATTGACAGGGTGGTCTGTATAGACAGGTGTATGTATCACACAGCTGATAACAGGGTTGTCTAGAGTGGCCGCTATAGACAGGGTGGTCTGTATAGACATGTGTATGTATCACACTGCTGATAACAGGGTTGCCTAAAGTGACCGCTATAGACAGGGTGGCCGCTATAGACAGGTGTATGTATCACACAGCTGATAACAGGGTTGTCTAGAGGGGGGCAGGGAGGACACGTGTTCGCCGGCAGCCAATGGGTGCGCATTCTATCCGTGAGCTTCAGACAGAATAAGGCAAATATATAAGTAGATTATTGTTGCCTAATTCATCTGTTTCCTTTAGCTGCTAAAATTGAATGCTCGTCTCTGCAAAAAATAATAACATTGTTTACTGTATAAGGCTCCTGAATAAAATATATGTCTGGTGGGTCGTTAGCTATCTGAGCCAGGAGCTCGTTTGTTGCGTTTATGCTTTTTCTTATATTTTGTTGCACACACTTAATCAACGGAACTTGAATTTTATCCTGTTTGACTTGAAATAGTTAGTTACTTGATTGTTTAGTTGGTAAATAACTTTTTATTTTGATTATTGTCTAATTGTGCCTTATGCATAGGACATTCCTCTGAATTTGATCTGTGTGATGAAGCCCTGTTTCTATACTTAGGATGTTGGGAACAGTTGAAAAATTTGGGAATTCCAGAGCAATCATGAACTCCAAGGATTCCACATGTCCTGCATGTTGGAGTGTTAGGGCATTCTGCCGTTTTGTGGCTGAGGTTGAATTTCAGACATTTCAGTCTTGTTTCGATAAAATCAGTCAGGAAAGGGATCTCTGCCAGACAGTAGACACAATTTGAGGAAGTGGTTTTAAAATATCTAATTGACCAAAGAACAATTTGGTATTGCATCTAATTTAATATCTGTTTACAGCGTTTGTTTATTTGATAAAACCAAATTTCAGCTCCATATGTTAAAATAGGTCTTATACAAAATTAATCTTTTATTAGAGTTTATTCGCCAAATCTTGCCACTGAGGGAAAAAAATCAGATTTTTCATGCGATGCGCTTTATGCAAAATTTCATTAATGTGCGGGGTGAAATTTATTTTTGTTTTGAACCTATGATTTGATCATTTCATTTCCAAAATTTTGATTTCATTTGCATGTTCACTTGTGAACAATTGTGAACAATTCACTTGTGAAAGTGAATCAATTTCGTTTTTTCTGGATTTATTTTTAACTTGTTTGTTCAAATCAATAAGCTTGAGGGATAAGTCTCTTTCAAATAAATTTATTTCAAGCTTTCGGGCACAACCGCCCTTCGACAGGAAACAATATATTAGCTACTAAAGTTTTCGGATCTAATCTATATATATACATATATATGCGCAGGAAATGACAGTTATGCAAAAACGGATTTACATAGTGACGAACACAATAAATATAGAGAGAATTTGCATGTGTAAAATATGTACTGATATGAATAGGGAAAATAATATGGCATATCTTGGAAACTCAGGAATACATATTGAAATCGTGATCGCAGAGTTCATGATACAGAGGGGGGTTGGGTGGCTGCAGGGAATATTACATTGTAAATTTCAGGTAAATCAATTTTTCTATTGAGGCTGTGGAATTTGCTTGACAGGAGGGATTCTATGATTAGTCTTTGGTGTTTGTTAGCAATATTGGAATAATGAACTTTCGGTGATGTAATGTTGAAGGAATGGCCAGTTTCGTTTATGTGCTGTACTATTAAGGATCTATGGTCTAAGTTATCGATATTTCTTTTATGTTCATGAATTCTAATATTGACATGTCTTCCGGTTTCGCCTACGTAGATTTTTGGGCAGTTCAAACATTCTATGGAGTAAATAACGTTTCGTTGGTGCTGCGAGGTTTGAACTTGTTTGAATAACTCCATTGAGTAACATAGTTTAGGGTGTTCACTAATTCAGTTTTTAGACCTTCTAAACTATAATTCCAACATATAATCGAGATGTCGTAAGCGTAGAAAATAATCTCAGCGTTTGTTGATTTAAAATTTATAAACAAATATCAACAAGAGGTTCCATAATAAGGTATCACACAGCTGATAACAGGGTTGTCTAGAGGGGGCAGGGAGGACACGTGTTCGCCGGCAGCCAATGGGTGCGCATTCTATCCGTGAGCTTCAGACAGAATAAGGCAAATATATAAGTAGATTATTGTTGCCTAATTCATCTGTTTCCTTTAGCTGTTAAAATTGAATGCTCGTCTCTGCCAAAAATAATAACATTGTTTACTGTATAAGGCTCCTGAATAAAATATATGTCTGGTGGGTCGTTAGCTATCTGAGCCAGGAGCTCGTTTGTTGCGTTTATGCTTTTTCTTATATTTTGTTGCACACACTTAATCAACGGAACTTGAATTTTATCCTGTTTGACTTGAAATAGTTAGTTACTTGATTGTTTAGTTGGTAAATAACTTTTTATTTTGATTATTGTCTAATTGTGCCTTATGCATAGGACATTCCTCTGAATTTGATCTGTGTGATGAAGGCCTGTTTCTATACTTAGGATGTTGGGAACAGTTGAAAAATTTGGGAATTCCAGAGCAATCATGAACTCCAAGGATTCCACATGTCCTGCATGTTGGAGTGTTAGGGCATTCTGCCGTTTTGTGGCTGAGGTTGAATTTCAGACATTTCTGGCATTGTTTCACCAATATCTTATCTACAACAACGCAACGCTCACAATCAGTGTATATTTTATTGTTTAATTTCCTAATGGTTTGATAATGATTAACCCTAGGTGAGACTCGTAAAACTATGTTGTGGGTAGAGGTGTTAGATTTAGTGCAGAATAACACCTAATTTCGCTTTTCATATCCCTTAGTTCGTCGTACATCTGAGTTGTTTATTTAAATGTAAAATATATAAAATAATTAAAAGTCACAACTTTTAAATATATAAATAACTCTCGGATGTGTATCCGGTTTCGCCCGGGTTTTATCCGAGTGAAAGTTTGCTTAACGAATATTATTGAAAATAATATTCCGGAACACACAGAAAATTATGATAATAATGATAATAATATTCGTTACATTATATATTTATATAATACATAAAATATATATTTTCGAGCAAACATATCCACTCTCTCTACTGAATAGATTTTAAAAAATATATATATAAATAAATTATCTAGGGATATACTACATGATCTCAGCCAAAAGGTCAAGAAACGATATTTTATATATAGAGATGACCTGGCTTCGTGTGTCTTCTGCTCGAGTGAATGTTTCGCTGGTAGAAATTTGTTCCTGCCTACTAAAAATTATTATCTGGCTTCGCCCGTGGTGTACTTTAGTGAATATTCCACCTGAAGAATTTTATTTATGTCAATCAAGCATGATACAGCAATATTGTCATCATCATGTCTAACAAAAAAATTGTTGCTCAGTAATTGGTTAATTATAATTTTTCTTGGTTAAAAGTGCGACAAAAAACTATTCCAGATTTAACTCTCTGTCCTGTTCAAATTTCAGAGAGATTAGTTACACATTGAGGTCGTGCATAGCCAACAAACATATATATATATATATATGTGAAAAAATAGTACAAATGTAACATTGTACTGGGTTTCTTAATATATATATATATATATGTGTGTGTTCTCGGCTTCGCCCGGTTTTTTTACCCGAGTAAACGTTTGACAAAAAACATTTGTTAAAACGATTCTAGCAAACATCCAATCCCTACTGAATATATACGTGTCTATACTCTCGATAATTTGAAAAAAAATTACCGGTCCCTTGAAAAATATTCGATAAGTTGAATAAAATCAATATTTATTGACCCACTCGATAATTTGAAGTTGTACGGAATAGTATCTTGCCACAAGCGAACATTTGTAAATAACTGTATTTAGCGAATGTACCCGGCTTCGTCCGGTTTTTACCCGAGTAATGGTTTGCCTAACGAACATTTGTTAAAACGATTCTAGAAAACATCCAATCCACCTATATATCTTCTATATATATAAAAATGCATGTTTGTATGTATGTCCGGTATACAAATTCGCAGTAGTTCACTAATTCAAACCAATATTTCCATACATAGGTAAAAAATAACGGGGAAGACGATAGGCTATTTTAAAAATATATAAATCAATTATTAAAACTAAATATTCAAATTATTCTACTCAGCTCACGAACAGCGCCCTCTAGAACGCTTTAGAACAAAAAGCAGGCGACCTGCCGGCGGCGCGCGCCCGTTGGCTGCCGGCGAGCACGTGAATTTCCTGTGCGCGCGCATGGCTGTCGGCGAGGGCAGTTTCACGCGTCCGCCCGCCAGCGAGAGAAGCTTTTTCTTAATTGCAATGCAAGTTCTTAACTATATTTAAAGGTTTTCTAATGTATAACTATTTCACATATTTACATATATATTTTCATTTTTTGCTATAACTGATCTAATTCGAAATATTTGGTATATTTTATTTGTGTTCACCCTATTTCTATTTATTTGAAGTATTATAATTAGCCTGGGTGTTTTTTTATATATTATTAAAGCAAAGTTTTTTTTTTTACAGTACCAAAATTTACATACATAGGTAAAAAAAAAATACGAGTTTGCCCCTTTTGCTCGCGAGCAGCGCCTCTAGCGGTGAAGATGGGAGGTAATATCAGCTGACCTAATGTACATGTACAGTTTGGACGGGACGTTTCACAAGAGTGACATCCACGGCGCCAATTTATAATTGTTACGAATAGTGTTTGCATAAAACATTTAGTAGATTTATAAATGTATATAAATATTGTTATATGCGTTTAAATATATTTTTGAAACACATAATTTTTTGAAAACAGTTATTAAATTTCAAATAAGATATTTTCTCTAAATATATATTAATATTGGATACAAGTTTTTTTACGACGTCATTGAAATATTATATTACTAAATTCTCAAATTAAATATGAAATTTATTATACTTGCAACACATTTTAGCAATTTCACAATTTATAAATGTAATTTCACCAGATGCCGCTAGAGGCGCTCCTGCGAGCGAAAGTAGAAAATTTGCAAATAAAATTGCAACGAATATTTATTTCAAATCAAATTCAAACAAGAAACCTTCCCAGTAGTATAGTGGATAACTTCCTAAAGTTTCACGGCGATTGGATAATCTTACCTTTTAAAAACACTCATCGTGTAAACAAACTTACGTGTAAAATTTTTTATTAACCAAACAAATTCATTTATCGTCGCGACCAGTGCTGCGCCAAGAGGTAAAAGGCTGGTACAAACGCTTTTTAGTTTTCCATTTTAAAAAAAGCACATTAACCTCTTTAGTTTTTATGTTAAGCGAAATCTTCAGCTACCTACATGCGATTTTTCATAATGATTGATTCTGTAGAATTTGCGCATATAGTACAAGATATTTTGTTCAAGTTGGAATAGATGAAAATAAATAATGGTTGATCTTCCAAAGTAAATCGTTTGCGTAATTCATTGATTGTTTTAAAAAAACTAATAACAACAATTGGTGAGCCGGAATTCAAAAGAACAATTAAATCAAGAATAAAAAACGTTATTATTAAAAATTCAAGATGGCGACCGAAGAGACGTTAACAAACAGCGGAACGGAACCCTACCATGAAGCCTGCAAGGTAAGCATTAAAATACCCCCATTTTGGCGCGAAAAACCTCCGATTTGATTTTATCAAATTGAGGCTCAATTTTCCATTAATAAAGTAACTAGTGAAAAAACTATATATATATATGTCATAAAAAAAAACGTATATTCTAGTTACGTTACCAATTCATGCAGTCGTGGATGGTAAAAATGAATGATAACTTTTGTCCCAAAAAATATTTATTATTTTGATTATTTTTCAAAGCAAACAGTTTTTTGCATACATACAACTAACAATGTTATTATCTATTTATAATAAAAGTAAATATAGGTTGTATTCCTTTTGTTAAGGATTCCTTTTCATTTCAAAATTTAACCCTGTGATTATAGAATTTTAATTATTTTATGAATATAATAAAAATCATATTTTTATTAGGTCATTTCTTCCCTCCAAGGATAAAAATTAGGTGGTAATTTTCAAAGTTTAAAAAAAAAGTATCATCATTATTTACATAGTTTATCAATTAAGATGGAGGATACCAATTGAAACTATATCAATGATGCTCTTTATTCCTTCTACATATTCTTATTGGTACCTTTGTTCTTGACAGTAGCCGAAAATTATCCAATCTTATTTGAATTTATAGGTGTCTCCTTCCTATAATTCATAAGGAAATTTACCTCGTGAATTGAGTAGGCCTTCTCAGGGCTCTCAAGATTCAAAAGGTATTTTGCCACATGCCAAAAATATATATATATTTTTGAAAATCACAAATTTATTTCTCAGAATGACAAATTGGTATCCAACATCTTGTTTCACATTTATTTGATCAAAATAAAAACATAATATAATGGGTTATTTACTTCCACATAATAAAAAAAAAATATTTACTCATGAAGTTTCATTATTTACATAAAAAAAGAATGTTCGAATATGAAATGTTCCATATAAATTTTGTGAGAGAAAAATATATAGAATCAGATGAGTGAATTTCTCAACAAATAAAATCAAAATGTAAAATATTTACAACAATTGAAAAGAAAAGTGTCAAGTTATATCTAATATATTATTGATAACTCAAAAATTATAGTCTTCTATAGTCTTTGAGTGTTTTTAAAAGCTCAGTTTTATATTGAAATAGTATATCTTATTTGTGCACAAAAATTATATTTCCTAAGGTTTAATTATTAGGCGTAATTATTTTTGGTATTGTGTTATTTATGTTAAGATTTTCCTGCCATTATTTAGTAAGAAGAGGGATTCTACTTTTCACTACTTTAGGTGCTACTTGTTGATTTGTTTTTTTTCTCTAAAGTGGGTATTTTACTTTTTGTCAGTTTTAATTCAAATCCTTCTTTTGGGTAGTATGGCCTCGATTTGGATGAATGAATTACCATGGTAGTTTTTCCTAAATTAGATTGGGCTTTATCAATTTTATAATTGACTGGGGATATATGTTTCAAGATTGTAAATGGCCCAGACATTGGAGGCATTAATTTTCGGTTATCTGGATGGTAAAAGGTTTGCAACCAAACTTAACGCCTACTTCAAAAGTGGAAGGTTGATAATATTGATCATATATAATTTTATTTATCTGATGGAATTTTAATGTATTATTATAGGGATTTGTTCTGGCAGTTTCTATAGGGGGGTAAAATTCTGATTCTTTTAAGGGGTACTCATAAGGGAGCTTACCATACAAAAGGTAAGTAGGAGTATAGCCTGTTATGGAATGGGGAGTATTATTATATTCATTTAGTACTGAATCTAAAAATTTCGTCCATGGTATAGATTTTCCTTTCAAGTTATTGAATTTACATCTTAACCTGATTATTATGGTTTGGTTAAGTCGTTTATTTAACCCATTACACTGAGGTCTTGATGATGAAGTCAATAATTGTTTAATGTTATTGTTAATCAAATATTTTCTAAATCTTGATGAAGTAAATGATGGTGCCCTGTCACTTAAAAATTGCTTTGGTTTTTGCATTTGAAAAATTTTGTTTAGGCAATTTATATATGAGTCAGTAGTTTGACTTTTTGAAGGAAAGCCCAAATGTATTTAGTAGCATGATCTACGATGATGTGAAGGAATTTCTTTGTAGAATTATAGTAATTTAGTCCACCTACTGTGTCTATAGAGACGAGATCAAATGGATCCTTAGCTGGTAAGAGACTTTCCAACAGACCAAATTTCTTCTGGTGAGATATCTTATTGAGTTGACACACCTCACAGTGTTTTACATAATTAGAAATATCTTGAATTAGGTAGGGCCAATTATAGATAGGGGAAATTAGATTTAACATTTTAGATACTCCTATATGGCCGTAATCTTGATGAGCTCTTATTAATACTTTTTCTCTTAATGATGGTGGAAAAACACTTTTGATTAATCCTTTTTTCCGTATTGTTAAAAGTCCATTAAATTTTCTATATTTCCTATCATTAATGTTATCATCAAATTGAGCTTGTTTTAGTTCTGGGTCAGAAACAAAATGAACTATGGGGTATCTGCTGAGAAAATCAGCTTCTTTATTTTCAATTCCTCTTATGTGTTTTATCTCAAAATCAAACATTGAGAGCTTAAAGCTCCATCTAAATAATCGTCCTTTTGGGTTATTTATGTTCTTCAAGTACTTAAGACGAGCATGGTCTGTATGGATGGTGAAATGCACGCCATCTAAGTAGGGTAAAAAGAAATCCACAGCATCAATAATAGCAAGGCATTCTTGCTCAGTTGCACAATAGTTTGATTCATAAGATGTCATTCTACGGCTTCTATACGCTATTGGCTTTAAAAGCCCATCGGGTTGTTCTTGTTTTAGGATAGATCCGATCTGTTCTTGGCTAGCATCCGTGTAAAGGTATACACCATACATTAGGATTATAGATAGCCAATATAGGTTTTGAGGTTATTATATTTTTTAATTCAGAAAATGCGGTTTCGCATTCTTCGTCCCATTTCCATTTTACATCTTCTTTTCAACAAATCATTCAAAGGGAGTCTGAGTTTAGCATAATTAGGGATAAATTTCGAGTAAATGTTAAAAGATCCTAAAACTCGTTGCAAATCCTTTTTATTCCCTGGGGAATTCAATTTTCTAATCATTTCTATATTATTAGTGCTGGGTGAAAATTGATGGTTTGATATTTCATATCCTAGAAAGAGAGAGAGAGAGAAATCTGATAAGTAGCGAATTTACATATACTTAGTTTTAGCTTAATATTTTCCTTGATGCAAATATCTAAAATTACTTTTAAATGGGTCAAATGTTCCTGAAAATTATTTGAAAATATAATGAAGTCATCGAAATAATTCATGCAAAAATCAACATCATATTTATTTAAAATTTGCCTTGAAACTCTTTGGAATTGACTTGGACTATTTTTTAATCCAAAAGATAATTTATTAAATTCGTAAAGTCCGTGAGTGGTAATAAAAGCTGTGTATTCTATATCATCTGGGTGGATAACCTGATAAAAGATCTAGTGTAGTGAATATATTAGCTTCTGAAAACTTATCTAATATAAAATCTATTCTTGGTATGGGCTCAGAATCTTTTTATTATATCATTTAATTTTCTGTAGTCTATTACTAGTCGAATTTTGCCTTCATTTCGCTTATTTACCAACAGAGCAGGGGATGCATAGGAGGAATGAGATGGTCTAATGACATTATATTTTAAAAGTTTTTCAATCTGTTTTTTAATTTCAATGTTGTCCGTGAAGAAAGGTCTGAAAGGCTTTAATGAAATAGGTGTTTGTGAGGTAAGTTTAATTCTAATTGGATCTGCTTTAATATGTCCTATATCCATTTTATGGGCAGCAAAAGCTTCTTTTTTTTTCCTTAATTAATTTCATTAAATCAGATTTTTCATATGGTGAAAGTTTTTCTTCAAATTCTACGCAATTAAAATTTCTAAAATCATTTTCATTAGGAGGAATAATAGATGGAAATAAAGGAATTACATTATGATGTGTAAAATTATTATTATTAGGGTTATGGTAATTAACATTAAGAATTCTACCAAATTGAGTAATTGTAAAATTTTGAAAATCAATTTCTAATTTAAATAATCTTATATGGTGTATAGAAAGCAATACATATTGCAAATCAATATCAGAGGAATAAAAATCAATATATCTAGTAATAGATCCTATAGTTGTATTAATATTTATTTTTGAATTTATATTTAGTATACTGGATGTCTGATTAATAAGAGGTAAATTATTAAAAGCAACATAGTTTGGTTGAATCTTATCTAACATGTGTTGAGGAATTATAGAGAATGTACAGCCAGTATCTATGAGAGCTATAATACCGATATTATTCATATATAGATTTATATACAGACCTTGGCGTCAGGAGTGTTGAGGCGGAGCTGGTCGGCATTCGCTCGAAGGGGCTGCTGTCTGCGTCAAGGTATCCATGGATCGAGACGGCACGGACATGAAGCTTGCAGCTGGGGAGGCTTGTACGGCCTTCTCCCGAAACCAGCACCTATTCTCAGGATGGAAGCGTCCGGCATGTCCCCGGTTCAGGCAGATTCGGCAGGGACGTCTTTTAGAATCATAGTCAATAGGGCTTCTACCTGGATGTCTCCATTGCTTTTGTTGTACTTCCATTCTTAGGGCTGTTTCCCTTTTAAAAGATGACTCCTCCATTTCCTTATGTCTATCAATCATTTCTAATTTAGATACTAACGCGATCCATTCTTCTGGAGTGTCCACTTTAGATGTGATAACCAGTTTTCTAAAATCAGTTGTTAACCCATTTGTCAGGCCTTCTATTAAATTTTCTTTTGTAATCTCTGCTTTAGAAGCTAAGGACGTTTTTTTTCCTTAAAATAATTTTCAATTCCCTTTTCTGGATCATATTTCATTTCAATAAAAGCTGTGAATGGATTAACTTCTTGTTTATAGAAATGAGACAATAATTTATTTTCTAGTTGAAGCCAATTTGTGATATCCAAGCAAGTCTCCACATAAAAATCAAAAGCCTCTTCTACTAAAAAATCTCCAACATTTTTCAATTTCCAGGTATCATTTAATTCTTCTAAGAAAGTCTTCTGATTAAAATATTTGAGCCACGATTTTAGGGCTAGACTTCCGTTAGGGTTAAATTTACATACGTTTAGTTTAGTGTTATCTGATATATTTCTTTCTATTTGTAATATGTTACTTTTACCCCTGTCTTTTAACTTTGGCATTTATATTTAATATATAAAGAAATTTTTTAATTTTCAAGTTGTAGTTTTGAATTTTATAGTTAAAAATTTACATCTTTAAAGCAATTCTATTTTCGTCTTAATGTAAGACGTCTTTAAATAATCATCAATTATATATTTCTATTTCAATTTTCAAAAAGGCTTTCTATTTTTTATATACGGAATTGAAATCTACTGGAATATTTCTCGTACAGTGTTAAAATACATCCTGTCGACTATTAAATTTTAGTTGTCATAAAAAAGACGTATTCTAGTTACGTTACCAATTCATGCAGTCGTGGATGGTAAAAATGAATGATAACTTTTGTCCCAAAAAATATTTATTATTTTGATTATTTTTCAAAGCAAACAGTTTTTTGCATACATACAACTAACAATGTTATTATCTATTTACAATAAAAGTAAATATAGGTTGTATTCCTTTTCATTTTAAAATTTAACTCTGTGATTATAGAATTTTAATTATTTTATGAATAATAAAAATCATATTTTTATTATGTCATATATATATACTAGCAAACTTAGCGCGCCGCGCAGTCGTGGATGGTAAAAATGAATGATAACTTTTGTCCCAAAAAATATTTATTATTTTGATTATTTTTCAAAGCAAACAGTTTTTTGCATACATACAACTAACAATGTTATTATCTATTTACAATAAAAGTAAATATAGGTTGTATTCCTTTTCATTTTAAAATTTAACTCTGTGATTATAGAATTTTAATTATTTTATGAATAATAAAAATCATATTTTTATTATGTCATATATATATACTAGCAAACTTAGCGCGCCTTACGTCGCTCTAATAAAAGAAATTAAAGCACATACAATCCTGCCTTCTTCACAGACATAATAACATTTATGAAGAAAATCACACAAACAAAAACGAATATGGTGGATTATTTATTCATTTATTTCAACTTAGAGTGCTATGTCCCCCTAGGGACACTTGCACTTGTACAAAGAATGGATATGCTAATTTAGTTAGATTAAATCAATTGTTAGTGTATTCGTGAAATCTATTTACAGATTGAAGGTAGCATTTAGGGGTTATTTATAAAGAAGATGCAAATATGCAAGATTATAGAGAATTATATACAAAAGAGAAAAGATATATATTCAAAATTTAAACAGAATTCATTTGAGTAACTCCGGTTCCTGGAGCGTACAGACGTCTCCAACTACCCGGACTGGTGTTATTTACAAGGCTTGCAGGAGTCCATTTGATTAAGTGAAGCCAAGCAAACTACCTTATTGGAAGGTTTCTTCCTAGAACGGTAGCTGTCTGGAACTTCTCGTATTGGAAGGCTAGACAGGGGAAGAGAAGATGGCTAATGGGTTAGTCTTCATTTTAACAGTGGGGGCAAATTGGGTCTTGTTTGGATATGTTCAGGTAGTCCGCTTAGATGTAGTCGTGGTTAGTTAAAATTGTGTTTGATGTGGGGCAGTGATTAATTTTGGTAGCATGGAAAGTAAATTATTGGAGTGGCAGCTATTATTCTTAAATTCCTGTTGAAATACTTTCAATATATTAAGGTTCGTCCACATTTTCTTTGCGAGCTCTGTGAGCAAGACTTTTTGGGCGGTTTATGAAACATAGTGGTAGGTCAGATTGTGAAGCCGTTTTGGCCATTTTTTCTTAATTCCTTCAATAGAGCGGGGACCCTTGACTCAAAATAGTTGAACATTTAGTCTCATATGTAGGTCACAGTTGATCTCAGCTAAATGTTGTGGTCTTGGGGACCAAGGGCTACTTATGGCTGAGCATTCACGGTGAAGTTGTATGAGTATGGGTCCAAGGGGAGATGGCAAGATGTCCCCAGCGCCAACCTCTTTTGTAGATTTGGATCTGTCTGCATCTATAGTGGGAAGATTTTGTTGCAATGACTTGTTGTACTGAAGCTTACCTTTGAAAGGAAAATAAAGAACAATGGAAGGACTTGAGAGGTGATTTCAAAATCGCCAATAATCAGGGGTTTCCAACTTACAATGGAGGCTATGTAGTTTGCGAGCGGCATTTGAAACGAATATAGAGCTGATGGCGAATTTGAAGAGCTTTTTTAACTTTTTTTTTTCGCGTTATTTCCCAAAGTTTCTAATTAATTTTGAAAAGACTTGTACACTCTTCCGGGACCCCTTTATATAGTTAGCGAAATATTGGCGTATAAAAATAAATATTGGGTGAGGAGAGTTTGGTTACAAAATTATTACGGTATAAAAATATAGAATAGGGATGCAATTTATTGATATTTTATAAGATTTCTCTGTAGACAATGTTTTGTGTAAAGATTGCTGAATTTCCCTCAATTAAATGCCCTTGATTTTTCTTTTCCTGAATTAGAATTTTTATATTTTCTTTTTTTGTTATTCTTGATAATGCTACGTATAATTGCCCATGAGCAAATACTGGATTCGGCAAATATAGTCCTACCTTATTAAATGTTTGTCCTTGAGACTTGTTGATGGTCATAGCGAATGAGATCCTGATTGGAAACTGTCGTCTAATCATTTTAAATGGATAATCCGATTCTCCAGATGAGCAATCAATTCTGGGTATATAAACTATTTCATTTTTGGCTGGACCTGATAAAACTTCACAATATATTAAATTTGTTTTTAATTCTGTTACAATCATTCTTGTTCCATTGCAAAGCCCTCTTTTTGTATTAACATTTTTTAAAAGAATAACAATGGCTCCTACTTTTATATTTAATTTATGTTGAGGCATTCCTGATAGAGTTATTGAATTTAAAAACTCAACTGGATAATTCAATTGATCTTGTTCAAGATTATCAGATTGAATGTCAATAAAATCGATTGAAACATAATGATGAAAAGTGCCACCTAATTTGTCCAGCAAAGCATTATTAATTTGAAATGTATCCTCATTTGTTGGACATAAAATTGCCCTATCGGGATTGTCCTTTAAGCTATTGAAATTCAACTTCTCACCAAAGATTTCAGAATTTAGGTCACCGGAAGAAATCATAGCTCGAGGAACTTCAATTATATTTTGAGGAAGATTATAATCATTTAACAACTCTCCTTCGCCCACTTTTAAAAGATATTCAGCAAAAATCACTTCATCCTTTGTCCTCATATTTAAAGTTAGTTTCTCAGATTTGACATGACACCACAATGGATTTCTCTTAACAGTAGATTCAATTATTTGCGCTGGATGACCATGTTTGATAACGGGTAAATTTTGCCTAAAATCGCCTCCAAATAAAATAACTTTGCCACCGAAAGGTCTTTCGTCTCTCATGACATCTCGTAGTTTTCTATCAATAGCTGTAAGAGCATATCCAATAGCCATACTTATTTCATCCCATATAATTAATGATGAGGAGATAATTTCATTTTTAAGATTACTATCTTTATCAAAATTTGCAATGGATGTTTCATTCAAAGGAATTGGTAATTTAAATAAGGAATGATAGGTTCTTCCTCCTTTAAGAAGTGTTGCTGCAATTCCAGTTGATGCACAGGGAAGAACTATTTTACCAGCTCCCCTAAGAAAGCACATTAATGTTTGAAAGAGAAAGGTTTTTCCTGTTCCAGCAGGTCCATCGACACAGAATAATCTTTGATTTTCAGCATTATTTTCTACAGAATTTATAACAATATCAAATATTTTATTTTGCTGTGAATTTAAATTAGAGATGTAGGCATTTCCCAATATTCTTTCTTCTTCTTGATTATATTCCATTATGATCTCATCTTGTGCAAATGGAACAGGACGATTGTAATTAGCGCAGGTTTTCCCATGAGCTTTAAAGAATGATTCAATATCTAATAATGCTTGGTTTTCATAATTGTTAATATTGCGGTGTACAAAATCCTCTGTCATAAATTCTTTGTACTTATTCCATAAATATAAAGGGTTTTTAAGCTCTGAGTGGAATACACAAATCATTGCAAATAATTGCCGGATTTGATAAGGCATTTTTGATTCTGTTGCTTCATTGATAGTTTTGTCCCACATCATGTCATCGTTTACCAAATTCAATGCAATTGCTGCGCTTTTAAAATCCGGATATATATAATTTCCTATTTTTTTCAGGTCTTCATAAGACGTTGCTCCTTTTCTGTGCAATAATAATGTTCGTAAATAAAATAGTTCAGAATCGCTAATACTCACAGGATATATTCTTGATATTACCTTTTGACCACCTCTGCTTCTTTTATGATATTTTCTTTCCTTCTTATTATAAATATAGTGTTCAGGAATTTGTGCATATGTATAGTTTCTAGCTTCTGGATCATTTATATTCAAATCAAAATATGCAGTAAGCATAGATTTTTTATTATTCGGCTTATTTATAACTTCTAATATATCATCTTGTTCTTCAAACACCAATGAATGCATATCTTCTAAATGAACAGGAAGGCGCTCAATTTTATGAGACTTGCTATACAAATCAAAACCAAAGATTCTGTACATAGACTCAGGAGCGCAAACATACCTGGAATTCAAATATGTTTTTATTTCATTGTATTTAATTTCCAAATTTGCACAATCATGACCTTTCAGTATATATTTAAATATATACTTTACACTTTTAATAGACGTGCAAACTTGCACATTAATATGGCAGTCATATTTTTTCAGAAGAAATGGGCTATATGGCACAACCCATCTGTTGTCCACACTTATATTCTTATTTTCTAATTTGAACGATTTCCCTGTATTTCTGCGCTGATACTTTGGGTAGCCGTTCAAATTTGCGATTGTTTCTTCTAGAAAATATTTAGGGAATTCTTTTTTGCATTTTCCTCGACTGTCTAAACAGAGAAATTTCCCTGAATCAGATCCGATGCATGGGCCATGAATCATATGCTTCAAAACATATGGATTCAAACCAGATGGATCATTTTCTTCTGGAATTTCTGCCCAAATAATCTTGTCAATTAGTTCTGAATTATTAGGTTTACTTTTATCGTCGAGAATACACAATAAATGCATATGTGGAAGACCACGCTTTTGAAATTCTATGGTATAGACATATGCTACCACTTTGCCAAATATTTGATTCTTTATTAGGTCCCTAATTAGTTCTTTACTCTTCAAATTGAAGACTCTTGATACTATATCTGGCCTGTTTACAACTGAGCTGCCGTTCAGGTTTTCTGTTATTTCTAGCCATTTCGGATTACACGTCATGGTTATGAACAAATCAGGCTTCCCATACTTTCGCACAATTGCCATAGTGTCTCTATATCGTTCTTGCATATTTCTTGAGCTTCCAATGAAAGACGATGGCAATACAATTGGATTTCCAATTTGATTCCATTCCGTATTGTGATGGTTATAATTTTTTCTCAAGCTTTCATATAAATCTACCCTAAGTTTTGATTGGTGAGTTTTAATATAATGTAGGCGGGATGCTTCCATTTTTGTGTATGCATCAACAGCGTAAATTTGCACTAATTTTCCAGATTGTAAAAATTGATTAAATTCATCTCTAATTGCGAATCTATTTGAATAAAACATCTTTTGAGTAACTGATCTATTAGTAGTTGGGATTTTCAATTCAGAATGCCACCCTGCTTCAGCATGTGGAATCAATAGTGGATATGTCATTGCATCCAAATGCTGATGTAAAATTGAGATATTTGTGGTTTCATTAGAATTCTTATTGTAAACTCTGATATCTCTATTAAATGGTGGCTCTCCATCAACATTTTGAAATACAGCTGCAATTTCATTTGTTCTAGGTGCATTATAACGTCTTTGGTCTTGAAAAGGGTTTTCAACTATTGAAAGCATCAAATTTGGAGCAATTCCTTCTGTTTTAGTAATTTCTTTTTCTAATTCGATCATCATTTTATATGAATTCTTCAATATATTGTGCTCGGTCAAGAAAGATGATATATCCCTAAGAATATTAGAATCCAAGTTTCTGTTTGCGGGATTTGCACTTCGAATATTAAGGGCCTGTTGAGAATCCAAAATATTAAACTGAGCGTTAAATGGTAAATATTACCATTAATTTTAAATATATCTGGGCCACCTTTTGGGATATTTATGTCAGAATGTGCACATCCAAATGATGCAAAAGCAAATGTACTATTATATTTCCAAATATTTTTCTGAAAACATTTGCTTTCTTTAGAATTCTCTGTAAGTAGATTTCTTAAGAACACCGGATATTTAGGTTTATGCAAATGCACTAATTTTCCTTTTTGACAACAATAATTGAACTTTTTATCCATTCTTTGAATAACAATGTTCACAAATTTCTGTTAAGCCACCTAAATAATTTTTTTCTATTATTATACTATTTCCCTTAATAATATATCCTTTAAATATATCATCAGGGTTATTAAGTATAATAGAAGCTCTTTCTCTATTTAGTCGTAATCTTTGCAAGGTACCTTCTGTAGTTTCATTTTCCCGACTTATAGCCATATTGTGTCTATCCTCCAATAACCTTTCAGTAGCTTCTCCTTTAGTTTCATTTGCCCGTCTTATAGCCTTATATTGTCTAGCCTTCAATAACCTTTCAGTAGTTTCTCCTTGAGTTTCATTTTCCCGACTTATAGCCTTATTGTGTCTATCCTCCAATAACCTTTCAGTAGCTTCTCCTTTAGTTTCATTTGCCCGTCTTATAGCCTTATATTGTCTAGCCTTCAATAACCTTTCAGTAGTTTCTCCTTGAGTTTCATTTGCCCGACTTATAGCCTTATTGTGTCTATCCTCCAATAACCTTTCAGTAGCTTCTCCTTTAGTTTCATTTGCCCGTCTTATAGCCTTATATTGTCTAGCCTTCAATAACCTTTCAGTAGTTTCTCCTTGAGTTTCATTTGCCCGACTTATAGCCTTATTGTGTCTATCCTCCAATAACCTTTCAGTAGCTTCTCCTTTAGTTTCATTTGCCCGTCTTATAGCCTTATATTGTCTAGCCTTCAATAACCTTTCAGTAGTTTCTCCTTGAGTTTCATTTCCCCGACTTACAGCCATGCTTTGTTTAGCTTCCAATAACCTTTGAGATGTTTCTCCTGGAGTTTCATTAGCACGAATTCTAGCCATATTTTGTCTAACATTTAATAATCGTTGAGATGATATTTTAGAAGTTTCATTTCTTCTACTAATTGCAACAGATTTAGCCTTTTTCGTTTTCTGTCCTAAGTCAGTAGATTTGCGTTTTTTCGGCATATTCTCACCTCAATGAAATTGGTTATTAACAAAAATATGTAACGATTTGAAAAGGAAGAAAAATAATTTAAATAAAAAGTAAGAAATCGCTACTACCTCAGTTTGTATAATACGATTTTTCGAAATAATTATTAGAAATTTGTTTCTGTTTTTTGATTAATGTAATTTATAAAAATTTACGCATTAAAATATTTTTCAAAACGTGAATACAATCAGGTGATATATATGAATATATTCATTTAATAAAAAAATATTGTTAGAAGTTGTCAAACAATAAAATACCTGCAGTCTTTTGAAATAGATATTTGAGAAATTTATATATTTAAAAAATATTTCATCATATAAATTATATACTTCAAATATATATATATTAGTTAAACTGATATTTTATATTTTATAATTTTTCAAATCGCCAGAGATAAAATTTTCGAAATAATTATTAGAAATTTGTTTCTGTTTTTTGATTAATGTAATTTATAAAAATTCACGCATTAATATTTTTCAAAACGTGAATACAATCAGGTGATATATATGAATCTATTCATTTAATAAAAAAAATATTGTTAGAAGTTGTCAAACAATAAAATACCTGCAGTCTTTTGAAATAGATATTTGAGAAATTTATATATTTAAAAAAGATTTCATCATATTAATTATATACTTCAAATATATATATATTATTTAAACTGATATTTTATATTTTATAATTTTTCAAATCGCCAGAGATAAATAAATATATTCGCAGTTTTTTTGTTACCAAGCAAACCAAATATGATGATAAATATCGAATATAAAGTTATAAGTCAAAAACAATTATATTAATTAATATAATAAAGAGAAAGGGTCATTCTTTTTTCTTTATATACAGGTTTTGCAACTTTAAGACATTTATTAGAGACAACAATAAAAAACAATAATATAAGACAGCACAATTTAATTTTTTACTTTAACAACATTTTCATTTTTAGATTTTATTTGAAACTCTAACATCAATATGTTTTCCTTAATTGGAAATAACATTATTTTAATATATTGCATTTATAATTATATTATATAATTATATTATTCTTACTATTTTATTTAGTGTGTACTCTCAGTTGTAAAAATGCAAAAAAAAACGTTACACTATAATATAACACTATATACACTATAATATAACAATGTGACATAGATCAATAAGTTTAAAATTACAATATTCGATATATATTGAAATTTTAATCTATTTTATTTTGAGCGTCTATTTTGAATATTAACTAAATATCGAATAAAGAATATAAATATATGTTTGTAAAAATTAATATTTAATAAAATAAAATATACGCATAGGCATATTTAATATAAGCAATATTAAAACAGCCAATTTCTGGCGTAATTAAATATTGGCGTATAAAATAGAATATTAATAAATATGAAAAATGACCTTAACAAAATGATTTACTAAAATGAAAAATGTCGTCGTTAAAAGTACGCATTTAAATATTTAGACTATATCAAATACACATATCAAATACGGACAAAACGGACAAACGGACAAACAAAAATTTTTTGGTAATTAGATATTATAGATAATCTTAAAATATAAAAAATATTAACAAAATAAAAACGGTGCTAAAATGAACAAATTTAAAATGAACAAATGAACAAATAAAAGTGTTGCAAAAGTGGTGAAAGTGTTGAAAAATAAGAAAAAGTAAAAAAAGAAAAATGTTAAAATGTTAAAAATGTTTAAAATGTTAAAAATGAAAAATGATTTACTAAAATGAAAATGTAAATGTAAATGAAAAAAGTACGCATTTAAATATTTGAATTACTAAAATGAAAATGTAAATGTAAATGAAAAAAGTACGCATTTAAATATTTAGACTATAAAAATTAGAAAAGAGAAGGCAAGTATGAAAAGTATTTATGAATATTATCAAATATGTGGCTGATGTGGCGAATATTAATATTTATTTCGTTTTATTTCAATCAATGGCCGAGCGTGTCGCTAACGTCGAGCTTAACGTCGAGCTAAATGCGTAATTTTGCTAACTGCGTTATTTTTAAAAGTTTAAATATAATTTTGAAGTTACCTGAATAATTCCGAGACTAAATGTAATATGTATACGAAATATTGTCGTATAAAATAAAATATTAAGAGAGGAGTTAGGGAACAAACAAACATCCAAAAATCCAGACATCCAGACATTTTTTGCGCTTTAATAATAAGATAGTTCATATAATATAAATAAAGTTCATATAATATAAAAAAATATATTTTCTGCTTGATATTTTGATCATGTTGAGGATCATGGTAATGGTGGTGCAGTCGTGGCTATAATATTGAAAGAATAATGGTTTTGATCAGATATTGCTTTATTGAGCTGAGAAATGATTCATATTAAAAACATAATTTTGTACAAGTACTGCCTGGTTTAAGGCGTAAGAATAAATAAAACAAAAATTATTTACATAATTACAAAGTTTTGGGTCGGCCAGCGGGGAAGAACAACAATCAGTTTATATAGTAGAAGCGTGACCTCTGGCGGTCGATTAAAACAGAGTATTTATATCTATGAAATTATAACTTTAAATAAAATAACATTTTAACATATAACATTTTTAAATAAAATATTTCAATATAACATTTCCCCCCTGTGAAGAGAATAATATGGGGTAATTAAGAGTAAAATGGTAAAAAATATAGTTTTAAAAAAGATAAAATGATTAATGGAAAGAAAATAATGTGTGAGAGGCGATATTCACTTATCATATTGGTTTTTGTATGGTAACCAATAGACAGGAAAGTACAAAATTATATAAATGATAAAAATGTGAATAATAACAAAACAATTGGGAGCAAGTGAAAATAAAAATGTGATAATCCATAATCATATTGGTTTATTGTTAACCAATAGATTGGAAATTACAAGTGTGAATGATGATAACAAAAATATATGGTAAAGAGTAAAAGTGTGATATTCCCTAATCATATTGGTTTATTGTTAACCAATAGATTGGAAATAGACAAGAAAAAATGCACATATATAATATCAAAAATGTGGAAGGAAAATTTAAAGAAAATATAACATAAAAAACAAAATAATTGCAAAAGTATGTGAATGAAAAATAAAGAAGAAAAACATAGAAAACAATATAAAAAATAATTGGCAAAGATATATGGAAATGCTAAAAACATTTGATGATAAAAGGCATTTATGAAAAAAAAGCAAATGGGTGAAGGCAAAGTTTAATTATGTACAAAAGAAAACGTGCAAATTAGGAATGAACATGGTAAGAAAAATTAATGGTAAGAATAAAGAATGGCCATTGAAAAAAAAAAAGAATCAAGGTGAACAAAAACAAAAGTTAAAATTTACACATGTTGGTCTCGCTATATTTACATATTGGCTAGGTACGCTCTCAGATATTTACACAGGAAATAAGTAATGGGGGTAAAATATACCTGTTTATTTTTTAAAATGGCAAAATGAGAAACATTAAAAGATTATGGCATTTAAAATAATTTAAAAGGGGGTAAAAATGCAAATTTTGTAAATAAAAACATTTTGATACGAGATTAAACAAGAAAATAACATATCAAAAGGTAGGCAATTTCAAATATAAATGTGAAGCCATAGGGTATTGTGGTCATATGATAAGCAATAGGGAATTTTGAACATATTGAAAAGGAAAATTTGAAAAATATGAAAAAAACAATAAAGTTTAGCTAATTATTTAAAAGATATTGATAGTGAAAGAAAATGCAATTTATTATTGTTGTTCTCCTGGCCGACTGCTTTGCATATGGCGTATTAAAACTGATATGGTGTGAATGGTTTAAATGATTTGAAATGTTTTAAAAGTAAATATGCAATGGAAGATATATTAGCGGATTTACATATATTTAAGTTTACAATGTAAAAATATGACATGATATAAAAGTAATTTTTGGTGAAATTGGGATAAATTATTTATACAAGTTTAAATATAAAGATAAAAATTGTTATTAAGTATATTATGGCATTTAGGAGCTAACTATACAAAGGAAAATAAGTTTTAAAAGAATTGAAGAGTGTGTGGGGACCAGGGATGCAGCACCCCGCCGCCGCCGCCGAGATAAATAAACAGACGGCTGCCATAAATCACCACGACCGCGGCACCACAGCGGAGGAATCCGGGAGAGAGGACCAGACGTGCATTCCGGGCTGTCTCCTCTTTGTCTTCCCATATAAATGTAGCCAACAAGAAACTCCAATAAACACTAACTTTGAGAGACTTTCTGAGCCATCGCTGGACCAGTAAATCGACACACTACATTGGTGAGCCGGACGTGATTGAAAAGAAAAAGCATACGAAGATCTCAAGAGATAAAGAAATGCAAAAAGTGATTCAAGTTTGAAAAGAAGCATCATCCAGGATATCGGGATATCATCTCAAGACTAAGATAAGTTTTTATATTATCTTCCTTGTTATTTTATCTCAATATTTTAATTTTTAACTTTATCTCTAAGCTGTTGTGTCGAATTTAAATTTACGTAAAATGGAAACAGAAAATAAGCCTAGCGATACCTCAGAAATATGCAAAGTTAGTGTTAAAATACCGCCTTTCTGGGTTGAAAAACCTGAAATATGGTTCTTCCAGGTAGAAGCACAGTTCAAAATAGGTGGAATTATTCAGGAAGACACTAAATTTAATTATTTGATCTCCCAATTAGAACCTAAATATATAGAAAACATTTGGGACATAATTAATAGCAAAAGCGACAACAAGTACTCTGAATGTAAATCACGACTACTTGAATTGTTCAGAGAAAGTGAAGGGTTGAGAATTAAAAAGTTAATTTCTGGTATAGAGCTCGGAGACATGAAGCCGAGCCAGTTACTACAAAAGCTCAGATCCCTCGCTACTCCAGATATCTCTGACAAATTAATAAAAACTTTATGGCTTGATAAACTGCCCACATCCATAAAGAATATACTTATTGTAAGCGAAGAGGACATTAGCAAATTGGCCATAATGGCCGATAAAATAAATGAAATAAACTCTTCCAAAGAAATATATGATGCGGAAGTGCCTTCTTCATCAACAGATCGCTTGATCGCCAAATTGGAAGATCTTAAACGGCAGGTGTCCGAATTGAGACTGGATAGATCTAGATCTCGATCCAAAAATAGGACTCAGTCGAGACCGAGAAGTAATTCTCAAAGATCTTTCGATCCAAAAGGGAAATACTGCTATTACCATTTTAGATTTGGTCCTAATTGCTTGCAAAATAAATGCAGGTCTCCGTGCAGTTGGAATGAGTCGGAAAACTCCGACCGGCGGACAGAGTAGCGACAAGCTCTTCTGCCGGCATTCGGGATTGTCGCAATCTCCGATTATTTGTGACGGACAAAAACACGGGATTGCGCTTTTTGGTGGACAGTGGTGCTGATATATCTATAATACCTCCAAAGGATAAAAATAGGATGCCTAGCTCTGATTATAAATTATATGCAGCCAATGGTACAGAAATTGTTACCTATGGAACAAAGGTTAGAAATTTGGATATCGGACTTCGACGTCAATTTCAATGGCCTTTTGTAATCGCCAATACCAACAGAGCAATAATAGGAGCAGACTTTCTGAACAACTTTGGATTGATTATTGACATAAAAAATAAACGCCTAATTGATGGAATAACTAATCTTTCCATTAGAGGCGTCATTCAGTCAATCTCAGACATGGGAAATATTAGCACTCTAAATTCATCATCCAAGGTCAGCGCTATCCTAACCAAATATCCTAACCTATGTAGGCCACCATAAGATTTTGTAGAAGCAAAACATAGCGTTAAGCATTATATTCCTACAAGAGGTCAGCCAATTCACTCAAAAGCCCGTCGTTTAGATTCACAGAGATTAACTCTTGCTAAGGCAGAATTTCAATATATGTTGAATAATGGAATAATTAGACCCTCAAATTCTCCTTGGGCGAGTCCACTACATTTAGTTTCAAAAAAGGACGAGTCACTAAGACCTTGTGGTGATTATAGAAGACTAAATGCAGTTACACTTCCAGATCGTTATCCAATCCCTAGACTGGACGATTTCCACCACATCTTAAAAGGTACTCGTGTGTACTCAAAAATAGACCTATGCAAGGCATTCTATCAGATTCCAATTGCTGAGGAGGATAAACCAAAGACTGCCATCATTACTCCTTTTGGGCTATTCGAATTTAATGTTATGAGTTTCGGTCTTAGAAATGCTACTGCTACCTTTCAGAGATTCATGCATGAAGTCTTAAGAAACTTGGACTTTGCATTTGTCTACTTAGATGATATTCTGGTAGCCTCTAAAACGGAAGAAGAGCATTATAGCCACCTTGAAACCTTATTCAGCAGACTAAATTCCTATGGATTGAGAATCAATCTTTCTAAATCTAAATTCCTAGTACAGGAAATTGATTTTCTAGGATACCTAATTACCTCTCACGGTGTGAAACCACTCCCAACAAAGGTTAAAGCTATTCTAGAATATAAGAAACCAAAAACAGTTCATGAATTACGCATATTTTTGGGAATGCTAAACTTTTATCGTAGCTTTTTGAACAATGCCGCAGAGACTCAGGCAATCCTTCATGAATACTTGAGGGGAGCCAAGAAAAAGGATAGAAGCGAAATAAAATGGACTAAAGAAGCTGAAGTTCAGTTTGAAAAATGCAAACAAGCCCTAGCTAATACAGCACTGTTAGCCTACCCCGATACTGAACTGCCTATCTCACTCTGTACAGATGCTTCAGATCGGGCAGTTGGATCAGTTCTCCAACAGCTTGACAATAATAATTGGAAACCAATAGCATTTTTCTCTAAAAAATTAAATCCTGCTCAATGTAATTATAGTACATATGATAGAGAGCTTCTCGCAATATATTTGTCTATCAAATTCTTCAAGCACCTGCTTGAGGCACGTGAATTTACAATTTTAACTGATCACAAACCTTTAATTTACGCATTCAAACAAAAAATGAGAAAGCTTCTCCTAAACAATTAAGACATCTACAATACATTTCCCAATTCACTACTGATATCAAGTACATAAAAGGTACTGACAACATAGTCGCCGATGCTCTTTCCAGAGTTGATGCTATCACAACTATCGACTATGAAGAGATCGCCAAAGAACAAACTGGCGATTCAGAACTACAAAACCTGATTTCAAAGAATACTTCTCTAAAATTTAAGCAATGCCCACTACAATCAGGCAATTTGTTATGGTGTGACGTGTCTACTAATAATATTAGACCCTTCATTCCAATTAAATTCCGAATGATGGTTTTTAGGAACTTCCACGAACTCTCACACCCAGGCATCAAAGCCACTACTAAACAATTAACGTCAAGATTTATATGGCCCAATATGAATAAAGACATTAGGAAATGGGCTCAAGCTTGTGTCAACTGCCAAAAGTGCAAGGTGTCGATACACACAAAATCAGAAATAGGCAAATATCAAGAAGTGGATGAAAGATTTAGTGTTATCCACATAGATCTAATTGGTGCTTTACCTCCATCGAATGGTAACATCTACTGTCTGACCTGCATCGACAGGTACACCAGCTGGATGGAAGTTGTTCCGCTACCAGATATGAAGTCTGAAACGGTAGCGAGAGCGTTCTACGAAAACTGGATTGTTAGATTTGGAGCACCGCATACAGTGATATCAGATCAAGGAAAGCAGTTTACTTCTCAGCTTTTCAAAGATTTAACAACGCTGTGTGGTATCAAACTTCGTCATTCCACGGCGTACCACCCTCAGTGTAACGGGAAGATTGAAAGGCTTCATAGAACCATTAAAACTGCCATTCGTGCCCACAATAATATTAAGTGGACAGAAACGCTGCCAACAGTTCTCCTAGGCTTGCGTGCTGCTATCAACAAAGATACCAACCATTCTTTGTCTCAGATGGTATATGGCAAAACCATCAGACTGCCTGGCGAATTCTTTGATGCTTCTAAACATCACCTGCATGCTGAAGAATTTGTTCAGCAGCTACAAAAGCAAATGGAATTGCTCAAACCCTTAAATGAAAAACATCATTCGAAGACTAAAGTATTTGTTCATAAAGATCTGAAAACATGTTCACATGTATTTATCAGGACAGATCGAGTGAAGAAACCTCTGGAACCACCATATGAGGGACCCTTCCCAGTCCTTGAAAGAACAGACAAGTATTTCACACTCAAAGTGAAAGGAAAAAACGTTACCACATCGATTGACCGATTGCGACCTGCTTATTTGCTGGCAGATTCGGACAATATAACTGCAGAACATCCTACTGCAGCAAGACCCATCGTGTCGGGAGCGCTGCCTTCTACATCGTGCCAACAGAATCCTGACCCACCAGATGTGGAGAGGTACACAGAATTCCAAGGAACAGGATCAGCACCAGACCTGCCTAGGACAAGATCGGGGAGAATAATCAAGAAACCCGTGAGATTTAAGGAGCAATAGACTATATTTCTCCTTATTTTATTTTCTTGCCTATATGATGTATATATATTGTACTTAACCTCTTTGTGCACAAATCGTGACTACGCCACTGGAGGGGGAGTACTGTGGGGACCAGGGATGCAGCACCCCGCCGCCGCCGCCGAGATAAATAAACAGACGGCTGCCATAAATCACCACGACCGCGGCACCACAGCGGAGGAATCCGGGAGAGAGGACCAGACGTGCATTCCGGGCTGTCTCCTCTTTGTCTTCCCATATAAATGTAGCCAACAAGAAACTCCTATAAACACTAACTTTGAGAGACTTTCTGAGCCATCGCTGGACCAGTAAATCGACACACTACAAGTGTGTTACTATTTAAAAGGGCAAAAACAGCTATGGCAAAATTGATATATAAAAATAATATGACAAAAAGGATATATCTAAGCAAATATGCGATTGAAAACTATTGTATATAATGGGTGATAACACAAAGTTAAAATGAGAAAAACTACGAAAAATGGTGGATACAAAGTACCTTAGATGACTGGTGTTGCATGGGAAAAGGCTGCTTTGTTGCGGGTGATGGTTGAAGTTATCCTGAGTTGTCTGGAGTTAACTGGAGGTGGCCGCTGGAGATGACCATGGCTTGAAGCTATGACTTTGAATGAATTAGGCTATCAGGTTGAAGAAATCTTTGTTTAAAGTATTTGTATTTTTGATATTGAATAATTCTGCCTTTGAAAATTTTGAACGAACAGGCAAATATTCTGTCGACTATTCTTATAATATAAAAAAAAGATATTTTCTGCTTGATATTTTGATCATGTTGAGGATTATGGTAATGGTGGTGCAGTCGTGGCTATAATATTGAAATAATAATGGTTTTGATCAGATATTGCTTTATTGAGCTGAGAAATGATTCATATTAAAAACATAATTTTGTACAAGTACTGCCTGGTTCAAGGCGTAAGAATAAATAAAACAAAAATTATTTACATAATTACAAAGTTTTGGGTCGGCCAGCGGGGAAGAGAAAATATCTTTATTTTACGGGGCTGCTAACCAAAATGAATGATTTTTGAGCCCCGATGGACGCATAAAGCGGAATATATACAAAGCATAGTTGGGGGGCCTGGGGATGGGTGGCCAGGGATCATCGCAAGGGATCCTAGGATCTGGCAGTGGAGGTGTCATCGCAGGGGGGAGGAAGCTGGAGAGGTCAAGGAAACAGCGCCTTGATGGGTGAGAAGCCTGGATGGAGGCCAGTTGAGGAGGCAGGAGGTCCTGGAAGCCTAGAACTTGAGGGCTCTAAGCTTCAAGATGGGGCAGCTTGAGGCTCTCGCCTCGTGCTTGTCTGGGAGGCCCTTGGCACAGCAGTTGGCGCACTTGGAAGTGTGCCAGTCGGCAACTGAGGGGCAGGCACGGCCTTCATGGCCGCCTTCACCGCAGTGGAAGCACGTGGGAGCTCTGGTGCATTGGGCAGAGTTGTGGCCGAAGCCACAACAGCGGAAGCAGACTCGTGCGCGGATGGACTCCTCGAAGTTGAGGATCACACCATCCACCACGATCCTTCCACGATTTCCCAGAGCTCTGAAGGTCGTGAGGTCCACCTCGATGAAGGCGGTGCAGGTCCCGTTTCTGGGTGCAGAGCGATGCGCCACGCGCACCACCTTGTCCCTAGGGAGTTGGCTGACAGCAGGGGTTTCCAGCAGCGTCTCTTCAATGGTGGAGTTGGATGTTTCCTCATCCACTTTGAAGAGGCAGATGCGAGGCAGGATCACCTTCTGTTGGCGGACCTTCATGCCATCCAGCTTGTTGGCCAGGGAGGTGGTAACAGCTGGGATGGTATCGGGGTTGCTGGAGTGGAGGACAAGCTTCCCTTTGGTTCGCAGGGAGGCCCAAACGTCTTGGGGTAGAGTGTGGGCAGCGCGGACAGCTTTAAGCATTGCTCTTGGGTCAGCCTGTGGGTCATCAGAGATGACCACTGTGTGGGCCGCTGATTTTTCCCCATGGAGGACCACTTGGGCGGCCGCAGGCTTGGGGACTCGGGAGGGCGCAGGTTTTGCGGGACCATTGAGGTTGGTCCTCTTTGCGGGCGGGTAGGGAGCCTCAGGCTGCTTCCTTTTGGTTGGAGCGGGAGTGGCGGGCTTGGTGGGGTCAGTCTGAGTGCTGGTTTCCTTGCAGGAGGGAGAAGGGCTGGTTTGAGTGCTGTGGCAGGCTGTCTGTGGCTTGATTTCGTCCAGTTCCTTAAAGGACGCGAGGGTGCCAGAGAGGTTCTCTACCTCGGCAATGAGGGCCTTGATCTGCTCAGACCGTAGGTTGATGAATTCCATTAGGCTTTGGAGCAGGTAAAATCGGGAGGTAGGGTAAGGATTCTGTATTTTCTGCTCGAAGTTCTGCTTCACCTCTTCGTTCTCCATCTCCAGTTGGGCGAGGGTTACGAGGGGCTTCTCGGCATTCTCTGCATTCTTCTTCTTCTTCCTAGGAGCCATGGCAGGAGCAAATTGTTGTGACCAACGATGTCCAGCGGGGAAGAACAACAATCAGTTTATATAGTAGAAGCGTGACTTCTGGCGGTCGATTAAAACAGAGTATTTATATCTATGAAATTATAACTTTAAATAAAATAGCATTTTAACATATAACATTTTTAAATAAAATATTTCAATATAACATATATATAAATAAATAAATATATATATATATATATTAGATAATAAAAGGCATATATTGGATTTAATAAAATATTTATTTTGCCAATATTTCGGCTGGCTGTACGCCAACCTTTATCGAGGCATTACATTTTTGTATACACAAACTCAGCGCCGCATAGTGTTATAATATTATAATAACGTATAGAATCAATAAGGATAAGTTTCTTTATTTGTAAAATCAATTCGAGCTTTCGGGCGCAAGCAGCACTTCTACAGGAATATTGGAAATAATTTCAAGTAGACATGTATGTACACATATAGATGGTATTTTGCTTTGGTCTTGTATAGCGTGAGTTGGATCACATGCCCACGTGATTTAGTTTAAATCTAAGAAAAGCCCTGATAGAGAGAGGCGTTTTTCCCCTAGAAATATTGGCTAACTAATAAATTTATATCCAATACATGCCCTATATTTATTTATACATATATATATATAAGCTAATTTTTGCATATCTAGGATTATTTATGAAGTTTTTTATTTTATTATTCAATAAAAAATATTGCTATGTAAATTAGTCAATTGGCTGATATTATTAAATGCAAAATTGTTAAATGGTTTGAAGAAGAGAAAACGGATAATTCTATTTTATTTTTGAACCTGCCTATCATATGTCTCCGGGATATCTATATGTCTATTTATACTATTATACTTTGATGAAATAAGTGCTTCCAGTATTAATCTTTTATATTTACTATTTATGTTTGTGTAATAAATATTAGGGTTTGCTAGGTTGAAATCGTGATCTGTGTTTCTGATATGTTGCCCTATTAGAGATTTGGGGTCTTTATTTTTAATATTTCTTCTATGTTCGTCTATTCTGTCTTTTATATGTCTGCCTGTTTCACCTACATATACATTATTACATTGGTTGCATGGTATGGAATATACGGCTTTGCTATTGTATAGTTTTGATATAGGAATACTATTTCTGGTAATGGGGTTTCTTATTATGTTTGCTATACTATGGTTGTTATAATATCACAGTTGAAATCAATTAAAATACAGAGTAGGTGGGAGAAATTTGTGCATGAAAAAAATATTATAAAAAATGCAATCAAAAATGTAAAATATCTTAAAATATAAAAGGAAAAAAAAAGAGTTCTATCTTATATTTAAAAAAATTGTAAAAATTGTATATATATATGTAATATAATTTGAAGTTTGGTGTTGTCGACTTGTAGAATCCTGACGACTAGCTGTAATAATTTGTTGAGTTTGATGTCGACTACTGAAATAAGTTGAAGTCCTGGTAGCTCTTGTTGTACTGTGTTGACCAAGAGGAACAGTCAGGATGTAGAGTTTTCCAGTACCTCTCTGCACCTTGGAAGACCTTTAAAAGTTCTCACAAAATACAGGCAGTCGTGGTCGAGGCAGAGTAGAAAGTTTGGAATGTCCACACAAAAAACAAAGACACAATTGCACTAAGAAAGTTCCGTAACAGATAAAAGCTGAGCTAGGAGCGCAAGATGGAGAGCTAGAAGATTTCTTACTCGTCTACATGATGGATGGGATGGAACTCAGGTACGACCGACGTGAGCTGACGCTAAGGGTGAACTAAACTGTACTCTACTGAACTGTCAAGTCACTGTAAAGTGATGTATTTATAGGTTAAAGACGGGGGGGCCTTATGTGCCAGGGGCGTTTCTGAGAAAAAGGGGGTTTGCATGTCACCAGGTGTGAGCGGGGTCTCTGCATTCCACCACATGTGACAGTGTGGGTGGCCTTGTCGTGGGAATTGTAAATCTACCTGATTTATGACTTCCATCTTTAGACTTTGCTGTTTTGGCAATACTATATGCTCGATCTCTGCTTTAGCTCAACTCTTAATCAATTACAGAGTTTATTTATTCATCAACTTTGTACAAATTACATTACATATGGCGATGCAATGACACAGATTAATCATGCGCATAATTATTTATAGATGTGTTTCTATATACAACATGACAATCTTGTTATACGTAATTATACAATATAGGGTTGTTGGTTTAAATTACCATATATATATATATATGGTAATTTAAACCAACAACCCTATATTGTATAATACTTATAACAAGATTGTCATGTTGTATATAGAAACACGCATATAAATAATTATACGCATGATTGACATGTGTCATTGCATCACCATATGTAATGTACTTTGTACAAACTGAGGGTGAATAAATAAAACTATGTAATAGATTAAGAGCTGAGTTAAAGCAAGATTGAGAAGTTCAAAAACGTCTAAATTCATGGTCTAAATGGAATGGTCTAAATTCATGTTATGCATACACAGACCTTTAGACCATCCCAAACAGAACATTATCATATGGGCGCCAAGGAATTTTAAATATTCCGGGGTGAAATTAGAAAAGCACAACTCCTAAAACATATCGAAATTTATTATAGGAGAGTATCATATATATAAGTTAGATAAAAAATGTGCACAATACTGCAATGATTCATAGCAAAAAAAGCACACACACACACAAAGGATTAAATATGAGTGTATGAGTATAATTGTTATATAATAGGATAAAATAAATAAATATACATATATGTGATAACCGAGGGTCAAACCTGTAGTAACCGAGAGGGACAGTCAGGGCGTGGAGAGTTTTCCAGTACCTCTCTGCACCTTGGAAGACCTTTAACAGTTCTCACAGAGTACAGGCATTCGTGGTCGAGGCA
The DNA here is from genome assembly GCA_030710605.1 of Cordylochernes scorpioides. NCBI lineage: Eukaryota > Metazoa > Arthropoda > Arachnida > Pseudoscorpiones > Chernetidae > Cordylochernes > Cordylochernes scorpioides. The sequence goes on along the minus strand of CP092866.1, from coordinate 83,059,034 downwards.
GAGTGGTAAGCTTGGGAATGTCCACACCCAAAACCTAAGATACACTAGTAGTAGGAAAGTTCCGTGAACAGATAAATGTTGAGCTAAGAGCAAGATGGAGATAGAAGAGTTCTTACTGTTCTACATGGTGATGAGGTGGACCTGGGTACAACCGACGAGGGCTCACGCTGATGGTGAAGTGACTCTCTTTTCGGCTAGGGCAGAGGTCTTATATATCTTTGCCGATAGAAGAGGTATGCGGGAGTTTGGACTTTGAGCGAGTGCAAAGGGCGTGGAGCGTCAGCGATTATCTACACCCTTTGACCTGATGGTAATGACCTGCCAAATTCCTCTTTAGGGTTGTTGGACTTTAATATGTATCTAATTTAAAATATAAAAACGCAACGCGCAATTTATTTTTGCATACCACCTTTTAATTAAAAACAAATTATTTATACAGCAAACGATGATAATAACAATCTCAATGAAAATATAATACATAACAACTTCTCCCCACAACAAAAAATTACATTTCAAAAAACTTCGAAGGCCTTCTTAATCTTGAGGACCTTCTCAAAATAGGACCCGATGCTTCACCAGTAGGTTCTATTTCCTGACCTGCTTGGGGTCTTCAATTTTAGTTGACTTTTGTGGAGTTGACGATGTAGACGGAGTTGCTTCACTTTCCCCACAACCTCTGACTTGATCTAAATTCCGGTTTAAAATTTCTCCGTCATCTGTCTCTACCTTAATAGAAACAGGACCAGTTTTTACTTGCACTACAATTGGTAGCCATCTGGGGCCATGGTACGCTCGTGCTATAACTGACTGTCCTTCATTTACTACTCTATGGGGTTTCCAATTTCTTATAAACCTGTCTTTCTGTCGTATTCTTCCCTCAGACACACTTTCAGGATGAAATTTATTTATGAGACTCTTCAAGTTTCTGTTCATCAACAACTGCGCTGGGGAATTTTGCGTCGTGCTGTTTATCGCTATTCTCATCGATAATAAAGATCTAGATCAAGCATGTCAAACTCAAATCCTAACACGGGCCAAATAAAAAAGTGATAAGATTATGTGGGCCGCAAAAAAAGAAAACAAGTAATTAAATTTTTATAGTAACATTTATGTAGGTTTATTTTAAAAAATACTAATAAGAAAAAGGAAAGTAAAGTTAATAATTTCTCCCTGATATTTGGCATCTCTTTTCTGCTACCATCTTTCCTACTTCGGGGGAAATCTTGTTCGCAGTGATTAATTTTAAAACTGACCTAAGGTGAACGTCAGTAATTCTCGATCTGATTGGAGACTTATTTCCTTTCATAAGTGAAAATAACTGCTCGCACCGATAAGTACTTCCAAACATGGACATAATTCCATATGCTAATTTTCGAGTGTTTTCAAATCTGGCTGGTAAATATTTGTAAAATTCAGAAACGCCAACTTCAATGAATTTTGCCTTTAAATCTGAATAGCACTGGATATCTATTACCTCCATTTGCATATGATTAGGTACTGATTATATATTTATCGAGAAAATCGAAGAAAACAAAGTAAACTTGCCTTCCAAAGATTTGAAATCAGAAAACCTTGTTTCAAATTCATTTCTAAGACTTAAAATTTTTTCCGCATATTTTAGATACGATGCAGTTTCACCTAAACTTGATTTGTACATGTTGCATGTCGGAAAGTGCATTAAATCTTCGTTTTTCAACTGCTTTTCCCAAAGAACTAGCTTACATTTGAATGCATTAACTTGGTCACACATGTTGGTAATGATCTGATCCTTTCCTTGCAGTTTCAAAATTAAATCCGACAAGTGTTTTGTTATGTCAACCATGAAGAAAAATCTTGCAACCATACTTGATCAGAAAACAAAGTGATGTCTTGATTCTTGGTTATTAAAAACTGACATATTTCTTCTTTCAAGTCCCAAAATTGTTTGAGAACCTTGGAGCATGATAGCCAACGTACCTCGGTATAGTATGATAAACCTGAATATTCGCTTTCTAATTCAGTTAAGAACAGAGAGAACTGTCGCTGATTTAAACCTCGAGATCTTATGAAATTGATGAATATTTTGATAGGTGTCAACACATTTTCCATTTTTATTACCTTCGCACATAATACTTCCTGATGTATAATGTATAAAAATGTATGATGAATATTGGAACCATCAGAAATTTCACTTAGTTTTTTTCGCAGTAATGCTACGAAACCGTTGGTTTTTCCAGTCATTGAAGGAGCTCCATCTGTTGCTACAGAAGTCAATTTTGATTGTGGTAAATTGTATTTTTGCAGAAGATCATAAACGCAATTAAATATATCTTCTCCTGTAGTAGTGCCATGCATCGGTACTAGTTCCAATAATTCCTCAAAAATGTTGAAATCCGTGTCGCAAGCTCGAAAAAAAAAACAGCTAACTGAGCTACGCCCCCAATGTCCCTACTCTCATCACAGGCAATGGAAAATGCTTCGAAACAAGATGATTTTTCTTTTATCTGATCATTTAAATATCTGTCCATATCAGTAACTCTTTCCACAACGGTATTTCGAGACAAAGATATTGCTTGAAACGTCTTCACACTTCCAGGACAAACACTTTCTGCAGCTTTAATTAAACATTCCTTGATGAAATCACCTTGAGTAAAAGGTTTTGAGTGTTTAGCTATCATCTCCGATAAAACGTAGCTTGCATGCACCGCCGCTTCACTCTCTTGTGATACTTTAGTAAACATAAACTGTTGTTTTTTTCATTCCCAACTTGAACTCTTTTAACTTTTCTTGTCTCATTAAACCTTCGTAGGTATCATATTTTGATTTATGTTGTTCATAATGACGTTTAATGTTATATAATTTTGGTACACTAATAGCATTATTACATATCAAGCAGATGATTTTATCTTTTACTTCAGAGCAAAAATACTTTAATTCCCACTTTTCTTGAAAATTCCTATGTTCGTCAGCAATTTTTCGTTTAGTTTTACTGCCACTTGGTTTTGATGAAGACATATTGAATACAAAGGTCTGAAAAAAATTAGTAATCGCTAACACAAAATAATAAAACGTTTTAATTAATATTTTGAATTTTTTTTTAATTAATATTTTTTAACTTACCAGACACAGAATAACTGCACAAATTATTGAACGTAACTTAAAAAAATATATTTTTTCTATTACTCTGAAAGAATATTTTCTTTAAACTTTAAGGCACACAATACTTATGGCGATGTACATACGTTATGTATGTAGGTATAATATTATCAAAACTTACGACTTATGTATGGCGACCAGTGGTTCGTTATTAATAAATAAATTATGTATAATTACAATTTTTAAAAATTAGGCTACATTTTTTTTTATTTATTTATAAAAAAAAAAATATTAAAATATATTGTCGGGTGGGCCGCAAATTTATTCGTTGTGGGCCGCATGAGGCCCGCGGGCCGCGAGTTTGACATGCTTGATCTAGATAACCTAGTCGTCCAATTTCCCGAGCTGTTCTTTCTTAGCAGATTTTTAAGCGTCTGAATAGCTCTCTCCACCTGCCCATTTGACGCTGCATGATAAGGCGCACACAAGATGTGCCTTACGCCATTTCTTTTTAAGAAAGTCCTGAAAAGTTCCGATGTGAAGGACGTACCATTATCTGAAACTATCACATCCGGCAACCCATGAGTCGCGAATATTTCCTTTAGACTATTGATGGTAGTTTCAGTAGATTTTGTAGATACGATTTTAGCCTCAATCCACTTAGAATAGGCAACTACTACAACCAGAAAAATATTTCCTTGAAAAGGACCCGCATGATCAATATATAGTCTCGACCAAGGTCTTGATGGCCAAATCCAAGGATACACGTCAGTTTTTGGCGGATTGTGACTACACGACAAACAAACTGCACAACTGGATATCATCCGTTCAATATCTTTATCCATCCCGAGCCACCAGCATAATCCTCGAGCTAGCGCTTTTGTCCCCACTATGCCAATATGAGTATCATGTAACAGATTTAAAATATATTTTCTTAATCTTTCAGGTTTAATCACTTTGCTCCCCACAATAAACAATCCTTATGAACTGATATTTCATTAGATTTGGAGACAAAATCTTTAAATTTATCATCAACTTTCCTTTCAGGCCACCCATTCATTGCCCAGAATTTAATCTTAAAAAGGATTGGATCTTTACTAGTTAGTTTTGCCACTTTCGAAGAATTAATTGCAGCATGCTCCGATTCTATAAAAAAACACCTCTGAAGGGTTTGGAACTACACTTGGACATTCACTCAAAGGAAGTCTACTTAATGCATCGGCATTACAATTTACTTTTCCCGGTTTATACTCTATAGTATAAGTATAGGCAGCCAGAGTCAAACACCATCTCAACATGCGCGGCGATAGCACTTGAGGTATCGGCTTTTTTTGGGTTGAACATTTCAACTAGGGACTTATGATCAGTTAATATTTTAAATTTTCTCCCTAGAAGATACTGCGAAAATTTTGATACACCAAAAATGACTGCTAACGCCTCTTTATCAATTACTGCATATCTTCTTTCGGCTTTATTTAAAGTCCGGGAGGCGAACATAACTGGTTTTTCCACTCCATGGTGTATTTGAGACAAAATGGCGCCAATGCCATACTCTGATGCGTCACAGTTGATTAAAATAGGCAAATTGTCATCAAAAAGAGCCAACACCGATTCAGAACTATTCAAATCTTTAGCCTTATCAAAAGATCTTTGGTGTTCTCTTCTCCATTTCCAAGGTGAATTACTATCCAACAGTCTATGAAGCGGTTCAACCAATGTGAACTTGTTTTTTAAAAAACCTTTCATAGTAATTCAAAAGTCCAAGGAAAGACATTAACTCTTTTTTTATTACATGACGGTCTAGCGTCTTTAATAGCTCTTAGCTTTTCATCAGATGGATGAACTCCTCAATAGTCAATTTTCAGTCCTAAAAAATCGATTTCAGACACGAAGAATTTGCATTTGTCTCTTTCAAGCCGAAGTCCTGTTTCTTTGAAACGCAAAAGAACTTTTTCAGTTTTATTTTTTTAAGTCTTCACAATTACTTCCTGCGATAAGGACATCATCCAAATATACCGCTACTCCATCAATTCCACTCAAAAGAGTGTCCATAAACATCTAGAAAGTTCCAACGGCAGAATTCAAATCAAAAGGTAGACGTTTCATCTTATATAAGCCTCTATGTGTATTAATAGCCAGGACTTCTGAAGATTCCTCATCAACTTTCAACTGCTGGTACGCTTGAGCCATATCAACTTTAGTAAACAATTTGCCTCCTCTCAACTTATCTAATAGTTGCGGAATTGTAGGCAACGGATATTTATCAGGATTAGAATATAAATTAGCTGTTGATTTATAATCGTGGCAAATTCTTATGGAGCCATCATTCTTCAGAACCGTAACATTAGGAGAAGCCCATTTAGTGAATTTTTACCGGTTCGATAACACCTTGTTTCTCTAGTACTTTCAATTTTTCATCCACTAAATTTCGTAGAGCAAAGGGCACGGTTCTGGCCTTCGCAAATTTCGACTCAGCATTATCAGGAATATCAACAACCAACAACAATAGCCTTTATTGGGCACACGTGCCATACAGGATTCTCTCTGTAGGACAAAATAAATAAATAACAGATTAGCATCGTAGTTATATACAAGTATTGGGTATTGGCCTCGACCAATTATCGAGTTGGATCCGGTGTCTGTGCTAAATATTTTGATTGAGCTGATTTCTAGTATTTATAAAAAGCGAATGCAAAGGGTCTGGATTTTACGACTTTTGCCATTAAAATATAGCCGGTCTCTTGACCGGGCATATATCAATGTGAATCAATGGCCCATTATAGACATCAATTTCTTTCTTAAACAATTCCTCGAAATCAGGTGAAATAGGAATAGTTTCCAATGATTTTAAAAAGTTTAACTTCAGGCGAAAAGCTGCAAACCATTGCCTTCCCAGAATGTTGGGACTTAATCCATCAGCCACTAAAATTGGTAAACTTCTACTACCATGGGATAGTCTTGCTTTAACATAGAGTTTCCCAAGAATTTTTACTTGACTGGATGACCATGTATTTAGAAGTATCTCAGATCTTTTAAGTTGCGTCAATTTCCAATATTCAAGAAAAGTATCTTTATTTAATAACTAGCGGATGTACTCGGCTTTGCCCGGGTTTTACCCGAGTAAAGGTTTGTCTAACGAACATTTGTTAAAACAATTATCTATAAACTTATAAAAAAAATAATAGATATATTTTGATAATTTGAAACTCGTAAATTTGAATCTCTCGATAAAGTGATCATTTTTTCCCGGTCCCTGTGTGCCGTGTCATTCTGAATTTTGGCTTTCCTAATTTTCTACATTACAAAATCATCGTAAAGGTTTGTCTAACGAACATTTGTTAAAACAATTCTCTATAAACTTATAAAAAAGATATATTTTGATAATTTGAAACTCGTATATTTGAATCTCTCGATAAAGTGATCATTTTTCCCCGGTCCCTGTGTGCCGTGTCATTCTGAATTTTGGCTTTCCTAATTTTCTACGTTACAAAATCATCGTTTTATCTAGTGAACATTTTTTCCCGGTCCCTTGAAAAATACTCGAAAATAATAGATATATTTTGATAATTTGAAACTCGTATATTTGAATCTCTCGATAAAGTGATCATTTTTTCCCGGTCTCTGTGTGCCGTGTCATTCTGAATTTTGGCTTTCCTAATTTTCTACATTACAAAATCATCGTTTTATCTAGTGAACATTTTTTCCCGGTCTCTTGAAAAATACTCGAAAATAATAGATATATTTTGATAATTTGAAACTCGTATATTTGAACCTCTCGATAAAGTGATCATTTTTTCCCTGTCTCTGTGTGCCGTGTCATTCTGAATTTTGGCTTTCCTAATTTTCTACATTACAAAATCATCGTTTTATCTAGTGAACATTTTTTCCCGGTCCCTTGAAAAATACTCGAAAATAATAGATATATTTTGATAATTTGAAACTCGTAAATTTGAATCTCTCGATGAAGTGATCATTTTTCCCCGGTCCCTGTGTGCCGTGTCATTCTGAATTTTGGCTTTCCTAATTTTCCACATTACAAAATCATCGTTTTATCTAGTGAACATTTTTTCCCGGTCCCTTGAAAAATACTCGATAAGTTGAATAAAATCATGGTCGTTTATGGAAGATGGACGAAGTTCCCGGAGGTCATCTTGGGCAAGCCCCCGCGAGGCTTTTTTTCTTGTCTACTTGGCACAGCTGTGTCACCAACTCTGCCCCCGCGCGCCAGGACATCTTGACCCCTCTGATTGGTCGGTGGGTACTTGGACTGTCCATCCGGCCGGCGGCCGTACGATTACATTCCCTCGACAGGGGGTGGGGCAGAACTAAGCCTATCTCCGTCGCAAGGTGGCGCTGCTTGCGAGTTAAAGCTACAAATCTGCAAATAGCTCCAATGATATTCAAGATATTCAAGAAATTATATTTCGAAAACCTTTCTGGGGATATACCTAATAATATCACGGCGATTGGATGTATGGTTTTTGAATCTATAGAGAACACACACACACAGACAGACATTCATTTATATATATACTAGCGGATGTGCCCGGCTTCGCCCGGGTTTTACCCGAGTGAATGTTTGTCTAACGAACATTTGTTAAAACAATTCTCTATAAACTTATAAAACGTACTTGGCTTCGCCCGGGGTTTTACCCGAGTAAAGGTTTGTCTAGAGAACATTTGTTAAAACAATTCTCTAAAAACTTATTTAAAAAAAAGATATATTTTGATAATTTGAAACTCGTAAATTTGAATCTCTCGATAAAGTGAACATTTTTCCCGGTCCCTGTGTGCCGTGTCATCCTGAATTTTGTCTTTCCTAATTTTCTACATTAGAAAATCATAGTTTTATCTAGTGAACATTTTTTCCTGGTCCCTTGAAAAATACTCGATAATTTGAATAAAATCAATATTAATTGGTTCCTTCGGTAATTGGAAGTTAAAGGAATAGTATCTTCGCCTTGGAATTGTATCATTATTCTTGTCTCAAATAAATTGCCGTGTCATCCTGAGATAATCTTACTTTTGATAAATAATATTTAAGATAACAAACTTAGTGATAAGAAAACTTGTTAACATCGTCACAATGGGGGCGCTGCTTGCGAGTTAAATCTACAAATCTGCAAATAACTCTAAGGATATTCAAGATATTCATGAAATTATTTTTCAAAAACCTTCTCGGTGATATACCTAATAATATCCCAAATTTTCACGGCGATTGGATGTATGGTTTTTGAATCTATAGAGTACAGACAGACAGACATTCAATTTTATATACAGTAGAACTCCTCAAATTCGGAAAGCTTGGGGCGCAAGGTATTCCGAATTTGAGGATTTTCCGAATTTGAGAGAGTTAGATTCGTGAATATTTATTTGGCATAAATAGGCATTTAGATGACTGAGACAAAGATTTTGAAGCATATGAACAATTTTAGGTTGAATATTATATGTACATTACATAATTTTAATTACGATTTTTAATCAAATGTTCCTTGACTTTTATGAGTTTTGAGCATGAAACCGATGAAAAATAGTAAAATATTTTATTATGTATGTAATGCAATTGATGGCCAAGTAAGTTATGGCTTGGCAAAGAAGTTGCTGATTGTTGTCTTTTTCTTTGGCTTGTTTAACAAAGCTTCTTCTTCTCTCATAAGCATAGTTCGAAGACTATTGATGGTGTTGTAGCTTGCAAGCATTTCTGGTTCAGTGCGCTTTTCCAACTATTTTAATACAACATCCAAACTTTTCAACGCTTCGCATCTGGGAACATCCGGCTCCAAACTGTCTTCAGTCTTTTTTACTTGAGAAAACTTTTTGACATCTTTTTCGGTAGAATCAACAAACTTTGTAAGTTTAAGCTCAGACCTTTTTATATCATAAACAGTTGTCTTAGAAATTTTATACTTTTGCATTATCGTTGTATAGCTTAATCCTTTTTTAATGTCACTAAGAACATCTAACTTTTCACCAAGCTTAAGAATTCGGTACTTGCCTCGTTTTTGCCGCTCCTCTTTGGATGCCATTTTGTTGAAGAACAAACTTGTAAATGCAAAAAATTGAGAGTTGAATAAAAGAATTTGAAACTTACAATGTCTGAAAATGTTTGATAATTTGAACTTTAGGTGAATCAACTTTGCAATAAAAAATGCGTGAATGGCTTATGACGTAATAATGCTGCCTTCTTATTTGACAATATCCTAAACTAAGCACAAAGGTCAAATGAAACTGTTGATTTATTTAAGCTTTTAAAAAAGGGGATAAACCCCTAATTAGCGATTATAAATAATCGGTAAAAGTAAATTAATTAAACACTTAAATTAAAAATAAATTACTAATAAAAATTAAATAAAATAAAATAAAAGCAAAGCAAAAGTAAATAAAATAAAATAATGTTGAAATATCAACAAAATAAAAGCATGTGAAAATTGATTTTTTGTATGTAAAAAAACATTACAATACTTTCCGAATTTGGGAGTTTCCGAATTTCAGAATTTCCGAATTTGAGGAGTTCTACTGTATATAGATTTACTCTTCATTGTTGGCTTTTTATCTTACATTCATTCTTCATTGTTGGCTTTTTATATTACATTTACTATTCATTGTTGGCTTTTTATCTTACATTCACTCTTCATTGTTGGCTTTTTATCTTACATTCATTCTTCATTGTTGGCTTTTTATATTACATTCACTCTTCATTGTTGGCATTTTATCTTACATTCATTCTTCATTGTTGGCTTTTTATCTTACATTCATTCTTCATTGTTGGCTTTTTATCTTACATTCATTCTTCATTGTTGGCTTTTTATATTACATTCACTCTTCATTGTTGGCATTTTATCTTACATTCATTCTTCATTGTTGGCTTTTTATATTACATTTACTCTTCATTGTTGGCTTTTTATCTTACATTCACTCTTCATTGTTGGCTTTTTATATTACATTTACTCTCTATTGTTGGCTTTTTATCTTACATTCATTCTTCATTGTTGGTTTTTATATCATATTTACTCTTCATTGTTGGCTTTTTATCTTACATTCATTCTTCATTGTTGGCTTTTTATATTATATTTACTCTTCATTGTTGGCTTTTTATCTTACATTTATTCTTCATTGTTGGCTTTTTATATTATATTTACTCTTCATTGTTGGCTTTTTATCTTACATTTATTATTCATTGTTGGCTTTTTATATTACATTTACTCTTTATTGTTGGCTTTTTATTTTACATTCATTCTTCATTGTGGCTTTTTATATCATATTTACTCTTCATTGTTGGCTTTTTATCTTACATTCATTCTTCATTGTTGGCTTTTTATATTATATTCTGACCAAAATCTATCTGTGAACTTCACACAGTGAACTTCACACAGACAGAATAAGGTAATTATATAAGTAGATTTACTCTTCTTTGTTGGCTTTTTATCTTACATTCATTCTTCATTGTTGGCTTTTTATATTACATTTACTATTCATTGTTGGCTTTTTATCTTACATTCACTCTTCATTGTTGGCTTTTTATCTTACATTCATTCTTCAGTGTTGGCTTTTTATATTACATTCACTCTTCATTGTTGGCTTTTTATCTTACATTCATTCTTCATTGTTGGCTTTTTATATTACATTTACTCTTCATTGTTGGCTTTTTATCTTACATTCACTCTTCATTGTTGGCTTTTTATATTATATTTTTAGATTGAGATTATTAGCTAGTATGTAAAAAAATTAACTCTTTCGAAATTTAATTTTGTATTTATATATAAATAAAATTAACTCTGTTGAAATTTAATTTTGTATTTATATATAAATAAAATCAACTCTGTTGATTTTTTTTTTTGTATTTAATCGATAACAGCGAAGTTACGCATGTTAATGTTAGGAAATATATTTTGATGTTAAGCAAAACCTGCTCCATCTCGTTTTACATAAATGTTGAAAATTTGGTTGAAATTGATGCATTGTAACGAAAGTTTTTAGCAAACACCACTTATGAAATTTGCATTTTATTAATATAGATATATATATGAGTATGCACTTCCCGAGTCAATTAACATGTGTACATCGTGTGGTTATCCAAATTTACTTTTATATAATAAGGATTGCTTATCTCTTCCCTTCTCAGACAACATAAAGTTGGATTACTATTAGCCCTATATAGGTTTCCAGATTTACCAACATTTGTTAAGCAAGCTTTTTGTACATGACCAATCTTTCCACATTTAGAACATTTAGCATTTCGGAATTTACATACATTTGGCATATGATTTCCTTCACAACGAATGCAAATAATTATTTAAATATTTATTTCTTGAATTCCTTAAAATGAACTTTGCCCGATTTAAATTTAGATGGTTCAGTTTTGCTAGCCTTTTTCATCATATTTACTTCCGTAATTTTTTCTTGGAAAACACTGGCGTCTGCACTAGCCGATTCATTACATATAGCAATGTTTAATTCCTTATAATAAGTTAAATTACTTTCATATAATAATCTTTTCACTATTGATTCTTCACTCTTCTCTCTTCACTCAACTTTCTTAGCTCTGCTACATAGGCACTAACTGATTCCTCACCCTGATTTATTTTATTGAAAAAGAATCTTTGGACTATTAAATTTGGCTTAGGGCAAAAATGATCGGTCAATAATTTAATTAAGTTATCATATTCTACGAGAGATAATTCTTTTGGCGAGGTCAACGATCTTGCTATAGCATAAGTTTCAGCGCCTATTAGCGTAAGAAATATAGCCTTTCGTCTTTCAAGTTTTACAATATCGTAGCCAGGAAGAAAAAAAATCATTCTCTCCAAGTACGTTATCCATTTCTCTGGATTTTTAGGATCAAAACATTCTATATTTCCAAAACTCGCCATTTTAAAAATAAAATTCAACTTACCTAAGCTTTAACTTAGTAACAATAAAATATTTACCTTCGTCGCCAATTATTATGTATCTAATTTAAAATATAAAGACGCGCAACGCAAGTTATTTTTGCATACCACCTTTTAATTAAAAACAAAGTATTTATACAGCAAACGATGATGATAACAATCTCAATGAAAATATAATACATAACAGACTTCCATCTCGATTTTAGACGTTTTTGAATTTCTTCTCAATCTTGCTTTAGCTCAGCTCTTAATCTATTACAGAATTTTATTTATTCATCCTCGGTTTGTACAAAGTACATTACATATGGTGATGCAATGACACATGTCGATCATGCTTATAATTATTTATAGATGTGTTTCTATTATACAACATGACAATCATGTTATAAGTATTATACAATATAGGGTTGTTGGTTTAAATTACCATATATATTGTGGCGTAGAAATCAAGCCTTGAAATACCCTAAGATGTAAAAGTATTTATTGATGACGTCACAGCGACAAGTCGACAATTATTACCAAGTCAGCCCCAAAACTCTATTTTCCGCTAGAGAATCTTAAGCAAGCAAGCAAAGAAATATTTTAAAGATGATTTCACAAATACAGATTAATATATATTTTTATAATCTGTTGAATATATTTTCATTGAATAATATTAAATTAAATAATAAAATATTTCTTTGTCACATAGCCTCCTCCTATAGAGAGCATCGACCCGATGCTCAGCAGGAGACTTACGTCGTCAGTCTTAAGAACTAGTACTATGGCCAGGGATATTTTCAGGTGACTGCGGTGGATGTCTTCTTTCAGTTGAGATATCTTCTTCATGAGGGCTTGGTAGGTCTATGTTTACGTCAATGTAGTTTTTTATTTCCACTGTGGTCGGCAAGGGAGGATTTTATAAATTTGCGGCCTTACCTCCCATATGGTCTATCATCTAGTTTTAATGGCGGGGCGACCAGCTAGATCTTCTAGCAGGTGAGAAATTTTGTCTGTTTCGACCGGTATATGAGGTAGGGCTTCGGTAGCGACTGAAATTTTTCCTCGATGATTCATCGTTGGGTTCCTGAGATTCGGTTTGAGAGTTGTAGAATTCCATTGCGTCTTGCTTTCTTCGGAAATATTCATTTCTCCTCTCCTCATTGTGTCTCTTCCTGTCACGGCAATAGCGGACGACGTGACCTGGGCGTCCGCAGTAGAAACAGATTGGCTTTCCCTCTGTTGTCCGCCATTCATTGGTGTCACATCTTCTTCCTTGCTTTCGGTAATGAGGTTCAGGATGCGGTCGTATCGTTTGGGCCTCGTATCTAGTATTTGATTCCGGCCTGGATGCTTGAGGGGGACTTATTGTAGGTTTTGATCTAGGTGCCAAGGTCTTTACAATCTCTTCCCTCACTAAATCTTCAATGACACCGATTTTAGGCTCCTCATGAGGAGAGTCCAATGCTTGCTGTATCTCTTCACGAACAATTTTTCGGATCAGCGATGACAGATCTTCTCCGTCATCCTGGTCACAGAGAGAGGCTACATTTGGTAGGCGCTCGTACTTGGTTGAGGTAACTCGCCTACAACGGAGCGCTTCGACACGGCGACATTCTGTAATGAATTGCTCGGTGCTCTGTACATCCCTCGGTAGGAGTGCTTGATAAAGCTCCTCAGCTATCCCCTTCATGAGGTGGGAGATTTTATCTTCCTCGCTCATTTGAAGATCAGCCTCTTTGCACAAGCACAGGACATCCTGGATGTAAAATTCGGTACTTTCGCCTTTTAATTGTGCCCGCGTTTTAAGTTTCTTCTCCGCTTGCAATTTTGAATTTTCTTTTTTTCCGAACACATTCTCTAATTGAGATGTGAATTCCTTCCAAGTCTGGATGCTTTCTTCGTTGTTCTCAAACCATTTGAGAGCAGTTCCAGACAGATAAAAATAAACTTTAGTAAGACAAAGGGTTTCATCCCAATGGTTGTACTTTGCCACACGTGCATACCCTTTTAACCATTTTTGGAGATCTTCTCCATCCTCCCCGGAGAAAATGGAAGAGTTCCTTGGCAAATGTTGAACAACGTAGTTGCTTACCTGAGTACCTTCCTTCTTTACATTCATAGAAGTTTCTTCTGGTTCAACAGAATCAATTTTTCTTTTATTTCTTAATGGGTATCGGTCCAGCCTCTCCACCAGTTGTAGCGTAGAAATCAAGCCTTGAAATACCCTAAGATGTAAAAGTATTTATTGATGACGTCACAGCGACAAGTCGACAATTATTACCAAGTCAGCCCCAAAACTCTATTTTCCGCTAGAGAATCTTAAGCAAGCAAGCAAAGAAATATTTTAAAGATGATTTCACAAATACAGATTAATATATATTTTTATAATCTGTTGAATATATTTTCATTGAATAATATTAAATTAAATAATAAAATATTTCTTTGTCACAATATATATGATATTGAGGTTATATATTTTAATGGGATTATATGCGCCGAGAGATTGGTTTTATTCGTAATCACTATACATTGAAATCATGTACCAGTCAGATCTATTAGTCCATTCAGAACTATGGTGGTTGGGGAAGATTTACATGCTAATCCAGCAGGCTGGGTGCAAAAATCGTTATCCCAATACATCGCCAAGAAATTAAAACCATAATGTTGCCAAAATTATTCTTTGAAATTCTGAAAACATTACTTTCTGTAAAACTCCTATGTAAGCTGACATTGAGTTTTTGGTGACCCTTTTTTAAAATACTACTACTAGAAACTATCTTTACACGGAACAAGATAATTTTGTCTTAAAAATAATACTAACTTTGTCATTGTATATATATTTTTTTTCTTAGACTTGAATTATTTTCAGTAAAAGGAATGGCAGAGCTAGTTCTTTAATGGTACACCTTTGACAACCTGGGTGGACTTCAACTGAACAGTCCCGGACTGTCAGGTTTTTCTCGTAAGCGCTTGGTTAATTTATAGCTATCTAGCTATAATTCTGTAGGCGGCATGATCCTTCGCTTAGTAAGCCAGTTGTATGACACCCCATTGTAGTCCCTCATTCCAGTCACGCAGAGAGCTTCGAAACTACGGAAAAAACCTGGTTACCTGATATCGTGTCAACGCACTTTTTCAAATTCCTCCATTGTGCGACCTGGCTAATAAATCCCCCTATTTATCAAACAGTGTATCTATACCTCAGCGTTCCCTCTTGGTAGACGAAGAATGGGAATTGGCTTGTGGTCTAAGACACCACCCATTATCTTCTTACCTAAAAATTGAGAAAGAAGACCATCAATCCTCAATTCTAAATTCAAGTTACCCCTAGCATTTTGTCTAATTGAAAATCCAGCATTCTTCCTCATGTGTATAAGGCCTTGCCCTGCTAGATCCGAAATTCACCTCAAAAATTAAAGGAATCAAAATTATACTTCCCGAGGAGAAAAACTATCATTTTGTAGCGACTATTCCCTATCAATGGAGAGTTGTACAGTCCTGAGAGGCTTCTGATCCTAACAAATAAAGAAATAAAAATAGAATCGTTCCTATTTAAGTCCCTAACACTATTCTAGTGTATCTTTGGATTGACAACATGTTAGACTTTAACTTTGTGGCCTCATTCATTGATCATTTACATTCACACATTCCATTCACGATAGCATTCAAACTTAAGTCAGAGTCTATCATAAAAACCAAATACTATAATAATATAATTATTAGCTCACCATACTATTAAATAACTTTCAGGACTTTATAAACGTATTAAATCAAAACATTTAAACAACTTTGGGACTATATGCCCTTTGGTAGAAATTACCCTATGCCTCATACAATCTCTTAACTAACCATTTATATTCAAGAAAAGACCAATAGTTGCCTCATCTATAAACTGATCCTAACATTTGAAAAGTGAAACTTATAGTCTTAAATTATCCCTGCCCTAACACTATGTGTCATGGCAAAGATGGTTTAGTGGAACATTCACTTGTAAATAGAGCGACGCTGGATCACCAAAACTCTTTAAGCTTTTTGTCAACTTGTGATATCTCGCCAACTCTCCGGGGACTATTTCCTGTTGATCTACTTGCTGCTGTTATCCTGGTATCTGCTGTTGACGGGGCTGTACCTAGTTTTAAGGTTTAACGCATTGTATAGTTACTATGCAGCGTCTTCTCTCTGTCCATTGACTAAGATATATCTACTTCCTCTTCAGCTCCCACAATTAAAGCTTCTCATTGATATTTCTGCACTCATTAATTATCCAATTCACGTTCATACCTTGGACATAGCGAATTAGAGGGTTTCAGGCTACCCAACACTGTTCCAAGGCATGAAATGGTTTGACTAGGATTTTATGCTTCGTCAATCTTCAATTGTAAGAACCTGGCTTCTTGAGTAAACGAATCATCTTTCTCTACTATTATTTACCTCCAGTAGGAACCTTTGAAATTACTGTTGTACTCCTCTCACTTAAATCATATCTTGAAAATATAAAAAAAAAACTGAACACTTTCTGAAAAAAATTCTGCAGTCTTCAAAAAAAAAAAATCTGTGACTGACTGGGAGACTAAATTTGTTATTTAATATAACCAAAGAATTAATAATTTAGGTGGACTGGTACATGTTTCACTACATGCTCACCATTTACACAAGTTAATGCATACAGTTACTGCACTTCAGGCAAATCAGCCTATTCAATCTCTCAGTGCATATTTTATACAATTTACAAATATTGGCCTCTAGGCCAAAGCCAAAACAATTTTTTTATGAACACTACAAGATGAAGAGCCAAAC
The DNA here is from genome assembly GCA_030710605.1 of Cordylochernes scorpioides. Classification (NCBI taxonomy): domain Eukaryota; kingdom Metazoa; phylum Arthropoda; class Arachnida; order Pseudoscorpiones; family Chernetidae; genus Cordylochernes; species Cordylochernes scorpioides. The sequence goes on along the minus strand of CP092866.1, from coordinate 83,042,292 downwards.
TTGCTCTCTCAAGACAATAGAAGAGTCAGTAACTACCTTTCTTTAAAAACATGAATTATACTTAATTAAGAAAAAGGCATCTCCTTATCGTGCAACTGAAAGTTGCTGATGGCTTGCGCCATCTATCGGAATGAATATCAACTATTCACGTTGATTTCTAATTATTCCAGAATTGGCCAAATACCCATTCTTGATTAATCAAGAAAAGCTAACCATGGACGCTTTTCGGGCTGTTGGCCCTCATCAGCGTGGTGCAAGCTGTATCTGTATCTGTATTGGCCAAACATGAAACCCTTCATCGGATCCCGATCTATAATCATTATTCATTTAGTTATTCTGCTAGACTCCATCCTCCCCTGCCAGCTTCATGCTGACGTCTAACACTCGCTCAGGGTGGAAGATTAGCGGGCCGCCGCGAAAATTTCGAGGAAAATTCCTCAGGACTTGGTTTTATTCCCTAATCTCCCCTTGAGGAGATAAGCTCGTTCCGGGATGTATTGAAACCATGGCTAGCTATTGCGGAATACAAATAGAGCCGCTAGAGTTGCTGCTTTTACTTCATATCAGAATGTAAATATTAATCGATATTAATTCTGTACCATCCTAACAGTTCATGATCTTTAAACTTTACACACACTTGGCGAGATAGCCACCTTGTAAAACAAAAAGGAAATCTACAGTATTACAAATTAGTTAATACATAATAAAATAAAGTCTGCGCAAATTACTATTTTGCTTATTGAGCTCATCAGATGCTAGATATGAACTAGATCAAATAGTGTAGTCATCTTGTTTTTCGAATTGGGTATATGACAACAAAAAAAAAGTCTGGAAATATCTTACTGGCGTGCCCTGTGCTACACAGCAGCCACCATTGGAAAAAAATATTGGATGGAGTACAACTCTGGTTTTACAGGATAGCGGCTCATAGAATTGGATCGCTCTTTTCTTATGGAATATTCACACAGGGTATGGAAGTTTCAAGAGGTTTTACAGCTATTGGTCTACTAAATTAATGACAGGAATTGAGGTTAGTTTAAAAGGCTTATGTGCTGTTTTGCCATTCGTCTTTATGTCATCGGCAAAGGAAAATTCCGCCTTAAAGAACTTAACTCTGGGACTAACACCCGCTGCACATTTCAGGAAGAAGTGGTTGTCTATACAATAGCAAGATCTCATTTGCTACCAGTGTACTTTGTTGAGCTCTCCATGTCGTCATTCTGTCGAACCCCAATCCACTAGGGTGTTTCTTTAATTAGTTATCATTTCTTGATGACATTTAATACGTCATGCGCGATCCCGCCCGGCATTCAATAAGTACTATATGATCGGGCCACCTCCAGGAGACCATCCCTTGCGTGGCCGAATCAACTCTCACCCGACTTATAACGCCGTCCATATCGCGTAATTGTAACTAATTTTAAAAAGTCAAAGAATAAGATCTCAAATTCTTAATTCTCAAATAATTTAAATTGGCTCAACGTAAGTTTTCTCCATTCTCTCTTAGTACACTGGCATGACATGCTACACTCCTCCTTGTTCTTTGCAAGCTCGATTAGTCCCAATGAAAGCCTCTTCAGGCCACAATCCATTGTTAAAACTCGTCATTCATGAGTTCAAATTTGAAAATTATTGAATATTTGCAGTGGCATCTGCTTCCACTGAGAATACTTAAAACATAAAACTGTCTCTTTTCTTGTTTAAATCGCTGCTTTACCCCCATATACTGGTGTAAAAATTTCCCTATGCTCTGCCAATTCTTGAAAATTCTGCCTCTCGCATATCCTGTGAGTCAAAGTTTTTCCTTCCTACAGTGAGCTAACACTACAATTATTCACTGGAGTTATTTGCGTCGAGTGGCTAAAGTCTTTGCATCTAATCCTTCACTCTAACTCCAGAATTTCTATCCACTCGAAGCTGTTCAAATCTTTCAAAACATTTGTTCAAATTCCCAGATATTTTTGTTAATGTCCGATTATTGGAATTCTCATTAGAGAGGAGAACTACACCTATTGATATAGACGCATATCCAGCGCGCACAGCTATCAGGATATAGCTTACATATACCTTTTTTTTCATAGCAATTCTGAATTTAAAAAAAAAAACTGAATATGACTGACTTAAATTTCTATGGAATCTCTATCTTGCCCTCAGCTGGCAATAATTTAAGCTTTAATTAGATGCTATCGAGATATTTTTACATGTCCTCACCCAAGGAAAAATAAAATGATTGTTTCAGAAAAACAGAATCGTTTGATATTTCACCTAGAAAATATACATGTTAAAAAAAGGCAAATCTTTTCACATTTAAAACACGACAAGGTGACCGTCTCTCGCCCGTGTCTGCAGGTTATTAGATTGCAAAAGGAATTTCAGAACATATCTAATCCTTGACATTCTGGGTGTAATATGAATCGAAAATCGGTATCGTCGGACGCGTCCTACTGGCTGCTTCTTGGAAACCTTTTTTTTTTTTTTTTGCTGTTTCCGCATTCTTGAGTTCGGAAGATATGCTCGGATTGTCGCGCGACTATTTATATTAAATATCAAATAAGAAAGAGAAAATGGAAAGGCGGTAAATCCAACACTCAAAGGATCATATTTAAAAACAAAATAATAATAATATTGTTGCAAAAAAATTTGCAATAATCTAAAAATATCTATAATTAAATATTATGTAGATCACAAATGTTGAAAACAAAAACACAGTAAATAGGTATAAATTATATTAACACATCTAAAGAGAAAGGAAATTGAAAATCGGGAAAATCTATAGAACTCATGATACGCAAAAACTTTATGATATAAATAGATAAATAAATAAAAGATACAATTATGAGATAAATAGCTAAAAAATATATAATAAAAATGATAAGCAAATTACACACACACGAAGTGCAAAAAAATAAGTTTAAAAAATACAGTACATAAGTATGATTTAAATTAACACATCATATAACCTAAATATTTTAAAATAAAAATAATAGAAATACGACGAAATTGAACTCATTCTGGAAAGGTACACACTGTCGCGATAACAAAGTATAAAAATGAAATAATAAGTGGATTACTAAATAAAGAAAAAGGTAAAATGTCTATGGATAAGAAAAAAAACTAAATATAATTATTAATCTAATATAATAAATATTGAGAAGATGGAACATGCTATAAGGCAACCCTCCTGCAGATGCAGGAGGCCCGCGAGGAAAGCTAAGCTAGCAACCCACCTTCTCGGTTCAAATCTAGGCGTCGACTCCCTTTGTCTTCCATAGCTTACCCCCCCCCCCCCCCTCGAAAACATCTTGCACGCACATCTGTTGTGTTTCCCCATAGCTATTTCTAACCCCCTACAGATGTAACCCTTGCCCCAGCATGTTTATCAAAGATGTCCCTAGGGGCTCTAAATTTGGGTTTTCTGGGAAGCTCTCAAGTGTGGGAAAACACTGTTTTAAGCCTAACTTCGTTTTTGTTTAGTTGTACATATCCTAAAATTTCAAGATTCTATATAAAAAAGGTCTATTAACACGTGTGTAGTGTATTTGCATAATAATTATGGATATGCAAATGTCCTGTTTTGCATAATGCTTTTCATATAATTGTGTATATAAATAGCGACAGTTTTTAGCTACCAGTAGTCAGTCAATTTATGTAATAAAAGAGATTACTGGAGTCCGTTTCTGCCTCAGCTTCGACACCTCACTCTTGGCTACCTCCCAACCTATAAGGATAGAACAATTCTGGCGACGAGGATTTCTACGGGAAGCTACGGTAGTGACTACGAGGTTTGCAACGATTGGTACGTGTCTACGGGAGCGACCACGAGGTTTTAAGGATTGCGGACTTAGACTGACTCAAAGCATCAAACTGAGGAAAGATGGCAACTAATCAAACTGTACCGTTCAGAGCCTTCGATTCGAAGGAAGAAATTTTGAAATCTTCGTACAGCGATTTGAAGCGGCGTGCGAAGCTAATGAAACAAGTGACCAGAAAAAGGTCGTAATCTTGTTAAGTTTATTGAACTCTGAACTCCTTAAACTGGGAAATGATTTGTTCTACCCTGAAAAAAATTGAAGCGCAGTCTTATGAAATAATAGTTTAAAAAATAAGACAACATTTAGCGCCTAAGCCAAAAGTGATACCTCAGCGATGCTTGTTCTTGAAAAGGGTGCAAAAAGAAACTGAAACTGTTTCTGAGTATCTAAGAGAACTGAAGCACCTGGCCACAATATGTGAATTTGTCAGTATGCTGGAGATGATGTTACGAAATAAATTCGTAGCAGGCTTGTCATCCGAAGCCCTACAGAAAAGACTCTTGCAGGAAGATGATGACGTAAAGCTGGATAGAGTATTTGCCATTGCAGTCTCGTACGAGTTCCGAGAAGAATGCTAACGAACTACATGGAAATTGCATAGGCAAAGTGACCTCGCATTCCGAAAGAAATAGAAGGGAGAAGCACACCCCTGTGCAGAAATATAGCCCAACGGCAGGAGTGAAAAGGTGTTACCGGTGCGGCGAAAGGAATTCCCACCTAGCACCAGCATGCCCACACAAGTCAAAGGCTTGTTATAAGTGCAAAAAGATTAGGAATCTAAGTAAAGTATGCAAAGCGGCAAATTATGTACTGAAAAATAGCTATGTGCACGAACAGATACTGTCCCTCAAGGGCGAAACGGAGGCTAAAGTTACGCTCACTTTAGACGGAAATGTATTAAAGTGTGTATGCTAAGTAGTGGACACTGGAAGTCCGGTAACATTGATGCCGAAAACCATCTTCAAGAAATTCTGGAGGGTAAAATTAGTTCCTACTTCGAAGAATTAAAAAACCGTGCGCAATAATCCTATCAAGATAGTAGGAGAAAGAGACGTTTTTGTTGGAGAAGCCGGAAAGAGACTTAGATTAATAGTAGTGGATGAAGGTTTCCCAGAGGTTTTACTGGGAAGGGAATGGCTAAGATTCTTGAATATTGACTACTGTAGGTTACTAAATGTGAATAAAATCATCGAAAAATCTTGCATGTGTTCATTAATTGAAAAATATTCAATTCTATTCAATATATATATTGCGTATGATATTGTTTTTTACAGCACAATACAACAATGTTGGCAAGTTTCTCTAGAGTGGAATGTCGAGGTGACGAATCCACTCCAGGGCCTCCTCTGTGCACCGGTGGATATCCCCAAGTGTTCCCTGGAAGAATTCTATTCAATATATATATTGCGTATGATATTGTTTTTTACAGCACAATACAACAATGTTGGCAAGTTTCTCTAGAGTGGAATGTCGAGGTGACGAATCCACTCCAGGGCCTCCTCTGTGCACCGGTGGATATCCCCAAGTGTTCCCTGGAAGAATTCTATTCAATAATGAACTGGGTTGCTTAAAAGATGTAAAATTAAATATTTGCATTAAGAAGGACGCAGCACCAGTGTTTTGTAAGGCTCGAAGTTTGCCTTTTGCTATGAAAAAAAAAGGTAGAGGATGAATTGGAGGATATGGTAGATAAAGGAATTTTAGAGCCTCGTGATTACGCCGACTGGGCAGCACCCATAGTACCAGTTTTGAAGAAAGATGGCAGAATTAGAATCTGTGGAGATTTAAGGAGTACGGCGAATAAGGCAATTATATTGGATAAATACCCATTGCCTACATAGATGAGATTTTTTCTAAATTATCGGTTAGTACAGTTTTCTCAACTCTGGACCTTTCAATGGCCTATCTGCAGGTAGAGCTAGCAGAGCCAAAGGAGTAGTAAATATAAATACTACGAAGGGATTGTTTGCATATAAAAGACTCCCTTATGGTGTGGCTGTAGCACCGAATACATTCCAGAAGTTGATGGACAACATTTTTGCTGACATACCAGGAGTGGCTTGTTATATTGACGACATTTTGGTGTCAGGTAGAGATGCAAATGAGCATAAAGCCAAGTTGGGGCTGGTATTTAACATATTAGAGGACAAAGGCTTGAAATTGAATAAAAATAAATGCAGGTTCGCTGTTGATTCGGTTTAATACTTGGGTTTTCGAATCGATAAGAACGGCCTGCATCCATTGATCAACAAGGTACAAGCAGTCTCTAATGCTCCTGAGCCTAAGAACATCGGCCAGTTACGATCATTTATCGGAATGTTGATGTACTACGCCAGATTTATAAAGAATATCTCTCATATTTTAACTCCTTTTTACAAGTTGTTGAAGAAAAATTCTCATTGGAAATGGACAAGAGAACATCGGATATTGTTCAATAGATGCAAATCATTATTGACAAATGAGTCAGTGTTGGCACACTATGATCCAACGAAGGAACTGGTACTGGCATTCGATACCTAAAGCTATGGACTTGGTGTGGTACTTAGTCAAGAGACAAAAATAAGCAGGAGAGTCCAATAGCGTATGCGTCGCGAACACTTGCAGATGCTGAAAATATTTATTCCCAGCTTGAGAAAGAAGCCTTAAGTATTGTTTATGGCTGTGAAAAATTCAGGCAATACCTTCTAGGACGTTTGTTTGTGTTGGTGACGGATAACAGGCCGCTGATGCACTTGTTCTCACCTCACAAACCGATTCAAGTATGTGCAGCGTCAAGGATAAAGCGTTGGTCGCTAAAGCTGGGTGCTTTTCAATACTCAGTTGAATTTCGGAAGACTGACGACCACGGAAATGCGGATGCTTTATCAAGGTTGCCGTTAAAAGCAGTTGAGAGGGAGTCTATTGATGAGGATCAAGTCTTGCTTCTGAGAAAAATGAATGAAGTGCCTTTTTCATTCCGGGATGTAGCTTTTGAAACTAGAAGAGAAAATATCCTCTCAATTGTTTTGAGGAATGTCCGGGAAGACAATTGGCAAATACCAAAAATCTCGAAAGAAAATCCGTTGTTCCCTTTCTACAAAATTATGAATGAGCTAAGTGTGGATTTTGGCTGCTTACAGTGGAGGGAACGGATAGTAATTCCTCCCAAGTTGAGATCGCAGATTCTGAGAGACCTCCATGAGATGCATTTTTGAATAGTAAAAATGAAAATTATCGCACGGATATATTTTTGGTGGCCTGGAATAGATAGGAACATCGAAGATATGGCCCGGGAATGTAACATCTGTCAGGAATCTGCAAATATGCCTCCCTCCACGATTTCAGAATGGACTTGGCCCGAAAAACCCTGGCATCGCCTACATATGGATTTGGCCGGCCCTTTTATGGGTAGAATGTTTTGGTCATAGTGGACGCCTATACAAAATGGTTGGGGATTTTCATCCTGAAAGAAATAACCAGCAAAACCATTATTTACTATATTAGGCAAGTGTTTGCAAGGTTCGGACTGCCGGAATTATTGGTAACGGATAATGGGCGACAGTTTGTCTCAAATGAATTTGAGGAATTCACCAAGATGAACGGAATTCGGAATAAAAAAACAAGCCCGTACAATCCAAGCACAAATGGATTATCTGAGCGCTATGTGCGAGAGTTCAAGACCTCACAGTGGAAAGGATGGCCTTGAGACAAACTTGGAGAGATTTTTATTAGCTCAGAGAGCATTTCCACAGACAGTGATGAAGGAATCGCCGGCGGAACTATTGATGAAAAGGCGTTTGAAAACAAGGTTTTCAAATCTAATACCTAAAATGGAATTTAAAGGAGAGGTGTTTCATGATGCCCTAAAAAAGCAAGAGAATTTCAACATAGGTTCCGATGTTTATTTCCGGAATTATGCTGCTGGACCAAAGTGGAAGCTGGGCACAATACTAAAACTCCTTAGTTGCCGCCACTACCTAATAGGGTATGAGGACCAAACTTTAAAGAGGCATATAAACCAGTTGCGCCCTGTAAAGGAAAAACCAGAGGCTACAGTACTGAAAGATCCGAGGCTAGTACTTCCAAATACATCTACGGAAACCCTGGAAAATCATCCTGAGATGAAGCCCTCTCAAGTTGGCCTGGAGATCCCTGAGCGGAAACTGCCAGATATGGAATTGGCAGAGAAGCCGAAATCGACAGGACAGGACTTGGCACCAGTTGAAGACAACCAGAGTCCTGTTGCTGCTTCTGGAGAAAAGGTCCCGAGCCGGAGCCCTAGACCCCAGCGAGAGAAGCCGCGGTCAACAAGACAGGACTTGGCACCAGTTGGAGCCAACCAAAATCCTATTGCTGCTTCTGGAGGAAAAGTCCTGAGTCGGAGCCCCAGACCCCAGCGATCCAGGAGACCGCCTGACCGACTCCAATATTATTAGGAGGGGAGGGTGTAGTGTATTTGCATAATAATTATGAATATGCAAATGTCCTGTTTTGTATAATGCTTTTCATATAGTTGTGTATATAAATAGCGACAGTTTTTAGCTACCAGAGATTACGGGAGTCCGTTTCTGCCTCAGCCTCGACACCTCACTCTTGGCTACCTCCCAACCTATAAAGATAGGACAACGTGTAATATAAAGTTTGGAAAATTAGGATTTTCCAAAGTTTTTTAACTCTAAATTATCATTAAATGTTTATCACTGGTGTAAAATTAAGCTAGTCATATAAAATATTTAAGGAGCATTATAGTTTTATTAATATTGCACAATTATTATTGATTTAAAAATTTCAAATAACACACACACACACAAATGAATTATATAGATTTCAAGATATGAGTTTCTCACTCCGAGGTTGTAGGCCTACTTCTTACAAATTTTTACTAATTTGAAATTTTCGGTAGTTTCGGCTCCACATTGGAAAGCGCTAATGTAAGGTTTGGATTTTTAGGCCAAATATTTTGTAAACTCAACATATGAAGATCCTAAATTTTCAGATAAAAGGCCTGAGGCTAGCTCAACTGTCACATTTACAGTCTTCCCCACACTTTGAGACTTCTATTGTAAGGTTACCACTTATAAACATAGAAACATCAAGATATACACGTATAAATATATACAGGGTGATCCAAAAGTCCCGCACTATTTTAAAAATTAAAAACTCCGCGAATATTTGCGCTAGAGCAATACGGTAAACACCATTGTGTTCAAGATGCAATGGGATTTTTTATGGCAAATAATGAAAATTTCGAAATTGATTTTAGTTACAATTTTATTCGCCAGATGGCGCTCTACCAGAATCAGAGATTCAGCGGGCCAAATTGTTTGATAAATTGAAAAATATAACTGATCGACACGTATTTTTACTTTTTGAATACCAGGAAAGAACCCCAATAATATCAAATAACAAATTAATAAAACACCACTTCGCCAAAAGTAGAAGAATTGGTTGACGATTTTTAAATACAATCAGAGATATGTAAAATAGGTAAATGCAATTTAAAACATGTAGCAAAAAAATGATATTTTAGATACGGTTTGTTTAGGAAGATAATAAATTTCTATTTTTTTTAATTCAACTATCTCTCAGTATCGATTATATTTATTTTAATTCATTTGAAAAATATGTAACTATCTCAGATAATTTATTTTACTCTGGAATGCCGTTGTTGTTGTCGTGTCTAATAAAGAGCCTCAGATGTCCCCATTCATCTCCATCACAGCAGCAGCAATGTCCACTATCTTGGGTGTGTAAAGCTGCTGCTCTCGGTCTATGCCAAATTTCTGCAAGGCTGCGGCCATTTCTTGGTATGAGAATATGTGGGTAGGTGTTAGTCCCACACCAGGATAAATGTTGCATGTCCTATAGGTTCTTGTGACATCTGGATGTATTGTCATTCCTTTATAGTGTTTTGTTCTAAGTCTTGTTATAGTTTTTGTCATTTTTCTCTCAGAGTTTATTTCGCATTTTGATATTTTCTTATTTTTTGTTTAATTATCTTGTATTTTGACAAAGCATCAGCGTCAAATAATGACATTTGTTCTTTCCTTTGACTCAACCTTCTGGCTTCCTTTGCCAATTCAAATGCCATTTCATTACCCCGGATCCTAACATGGGCAGGAATCCATTGTAGAATGCAGTTCTTCTCCAATGGTTCCAGTTGGGTAAGTAACGAGTGTATTTTCTGTGTGATTTTAGTATTGCCATTCTAAATTGCTTCTAGAGCAGATATATAGTCGCTGTATATTAAAATTTCTACTGCTTGATGTAGGGATGGTTGGTTAAGGCACACATCAAGAGCTTTCCAGATAGCTGTCAGTTCACAAGTGAACTTTGACGAAATATGTCCTGCTCCTTCTTTTATTTTGATGTGTGTTCCATCTTGCAGTATTATGTTAATTCCGGCCCCTCCATTACTCAGGGTAAGGTCTGAAGATCTATCTGTATATGCTGTTAAAGGGGGTGGCCTAGCATTTTTAATAAAGAATTTGAACTATGAGGACATAGCCGTTAATATCCCAAACACATCAGAACTCAAAGCCCAAGGTATCAAAGTCTACCTCAATCAAAACAAAGCCATCAAAATATACAATATGTATCACCCTCCGAACAAAATATTTTTGACGATGGAAAAATGGCTCAATTTCTTACAGACAACACTATTATTGTAGGTGATCTTAATGCCAAACATCAACTATGGGGATGTTCCACGCCAAACCCAAGAGGCAAAATACTATCAAACATATTTAACGACAATGCTTTCATGTGCTTAAATGATTGGAATCCTACGCATCATTCCTACAGCTATAATACTGCACAAACACTTGTTATCAGTTTTTACTATCCTGACATTTTCCACAAATGCAAATGGCAAATATTAAAAAGTATTGGAAGTGAACATTTGCCTAATTTGATATAAATTAGCACCAAGACCAAAACCAGCTCAATTAAGAAAAATTCTGGAACTTCAAAAAGAGAAATTGGATATTTTTCAGAAACACCATTATTGAAGCAGCCAAAGTTTAAATACCAAGAAGTAATACTAAGAAATGGATTCCAAATAATACACACCAGGCAAAAAATATTCAAACACTTATAACTAAAAGAAATGAACTACAAAAAAGTGCACCCAAAACCAAACAAATTGTAGAACTTAACTTAACATTGTGAATGCAAAAATAAAAAGATTATACGTAAATGTGAAAAGGGAAACAAACTTGTCAAAACCTGAACCCAAGAAACCCAAATACAAAACATTGGCATTTGGCAAAACAAATTGACAGATCCCAGTCACAAACTGAAAAAACAAATATGATTAAGAATACAGATGGTACCCCAGCAACTAATGACAAAAAATGCTGCCAATCTTTTAGGGCATTTATATCAAATAAGTAGTAAAATCAAATTTGAAATAAAAGATAAAAGAGTTGAAAAAAGGCCGAAATATTATTCATGACTGTAAAAATGTCACCAGTACTCATAATATTTTCCATTAAAAAATCAATTTGAAAGAACTAGCTTATGCATTAGAAAACACTGACCTGAACAAGACTCCTGGGCCAGATGGAATCCATGGCCAAATGATATCAAACTTGGGCAAATTTGGCAAAGAAAGACTTCTTCATATTTCCAATAACTCCTGGAAAACTGGAAAATTGCCTCAAGACTGGAAAACTGCAACAATAATTCCCATTAAAAAACTTGACAAATCTGCTGATGACCCAAAAAACTACCGAACTATCTCCCTCACAAGTATTTGCTGCAAATTAATGAAAAATATTATACTCAGACGACTCACCTACCACCCCACACAAGAAATCTCTTACCAAAAGAACAATATGGATTGAGGAAAGGACATGTGACAATAGACCAACTCTTATTTTTCACACGAAAGGTAAAGGATGCACAAAACAGAAAACCAACTAACCACACCATAGCTGCTTTTTTAGACCATACACAAGCTTTTGATAAGGTATGAAAAAACAAGTTAATTACAAAATTATACAAACATTTCAAAATTGATGGAAAAGCTATCACTTGGATAAATGATTCCCTCAAAAATAGATACATCAGGGTCAAATATAATGGCACTCTATCTAAAACCTTCAAATTGTATCAAGGATTACCACAAGGATCAGTCCTCAGCCCAAATCTCTTCATCCTATTTATTGCAGGCATAGAAGAAAAAAATTCACATAAAACCAATATTGGACTTTTCGCTGATGACATTATTCTAGGGAGCAGAAACACTAACTGGAAAAAAAAAGCTGAAAAGGATTTAAACGACACTCTTCTCCACCTAGAAAAATATGCTAATAAACACAAATTAGATTCTAACCCCCAAAAATCTGAAACCTGTCTTTTTACTACCGATAAGAAACTATACAAAATAAGACCAAAAATTATTCTGAAAGAACAACAATTGGAATATAATAAACATCCTAAATATTTCGGCTACACCCTGGATCCAAAAATTAACTCCAGTAAACATATTGAGGGAGTTATTAGAAAAGGAAGAGACCGACTAAAAATCTTAAAATATATTTCAGTAGAGAGTGGGAGCTGAAGCAACAACACTAAAATTAATTTACACATCTCTAATGAGACCTATGTTGGAATATGAATATCAAATCTATGGTTCAGCATCTGAAACAAATCTAAAAACACTGTAAAGGATACAACTAAACGCAGCTAGAATTTTGACAGGTATTCGAAATACCTGCCTTAATGATATTGTACTTTACGAGGCAGTCATTATGCCCTTAAAGGATAGAAGAAGCTACAATCTGCCAAAATATATAAACAAAATCAAGAGTTATGGAAACAAACACAGAACTTCCTATTACATACTTAATTGGGAATCCAATATAAGACTCAAAAAAGAAAGCCCTCTTCACGTGGCCAAAAGAAATGGATTATTAAAATATAAAGTGGAAAGAAATTATTTAGCAGAAAAAATATCTTCTTGCGAACCACTAACAAAATGTTATTTTTAATGTCACTTTAAAGGAACCCACCAACAAACAATACCAAAATTCAGAATACTTAAAACAATTATCATTAGAAATAATTAATAAAATTCCTAAAAATGCAATAACTATCTATTCTAATGGTAGCAGAGACGAGTTGAGACACACTGGCAATGGCTATCTCATTAAAACCACAAATGGCATTGATAAAATAAACAGAAGAAACCCAGAATTTTGCTCAGTCTTCAGATCAGAACTTAGAGCCATCTATGAAGCCTTAAAATTCATCAGAAACACTAAACATCATGATATATGGATTCTTACTGATAGTAGAAGTGCCATACAACACATGACTCACACAGGGGAAATTAGAGACAAAGTAAGCAGGAACATAATTGTTTATATCCAAAAACTCTCAAAAACCTCAAAAATTCACCTTCAATGGATACCCTTACATGTTAGCATTGAAGGCAATGAAGCTGCTGATGCGCTGGAGAAAAAGGCACAAAAGAATCCTTTCTACAGAAAAATAAACTTACTTTTAAAAATAGAAACAGTAGCCAAAAAATAAACAAGAACTGGAGGATCCCACCTAAGCACAGTTGGTACACCCTAGAAGCAGATGGCCACCCAGACCGTTCGGTCTACAAGCCGGCATGCCCTTCGCTGCTACTCTGTTCAACTCATAAGTCAAGTAATGGTCTCCAAGCTAGTGCTTGGACATTGTACCTGTGAAAGCCACCTCCCAGACAACGTGTCTGAAAGGATTTCTATACCGGTGGCCTTTAGTCACAGCAAAATAGAAAATTATCTACTGTGTGAAGCGGGGACCGCGGGGAGGCGGCCACTGGTCGACTCTGTTCACTCACAACTGAGGAAAAGCTCAGCTACCTCGTCGTGGGCTTTCTCAAGAAGCTTGCTGTGATTTTTCAGCAGCTTACTCTCGATCACGCCCCTTGCCTTCCTTCTCTCTTCCTGCACAGCCACTGCCCTTGGACAATCCAAGACGTAGTGGCGTGCATCTACATCCCTTTTCTCCATAGACGCAATCAGGATTGCTCTTAATTTGAAATCTGTGGAAAGTCCTGGGAAAGGGCCCCATGTCCCGAACTACCCTAATTAGTTAATGGGACATTACCTTACAGAGGTACTTGGGTGTTGTTACCCAATTGAATACCTCTCTCCCCTTCACACTGTTCCTGGACTCTTCATATGTCCTGGACGTGCCCCCTAATCCTCCTATACACTTCTTTCTTGGTCACTGGGGTCCTCACTAATCTACCTCTAAAGCATCCTGCCTTAGCGAGCCTGTCTGCGAACTCATCACCTTCGATGAGGCTGTGTCCCCTAACCTGGAGCTCCGGAGCCCGCGTCATCATCTCCAGCTCCTGGATTATATGATGCGTGAGTTGCCCTTTCTCAGATTGATGGCGACGAGGGCCGACATACAATCTGAATTGAGGCGGTCTGGGCTGAAGTTCTTCTCGATACACACGCTGAGGGCTTCCCTGATCGCAACCAGCTCGGCTGAAAAGACCAATTCGTTCACTCTGAGTGTTGAGCTTTCTTGGAAGATCAGCTCTCCATTTGTGAAAATCACTACCCCAGCTCCAGTATTAGTTTCAGACTTACTCCCATTAGTGAAAACCTCCGTGCCAATCCCTGTCGGCCCTCCAGGACTCCAATTCCACTTTGGCAACCACTGCGGAGACTTCCTTGGGTTCCTCTTCCATTCCAGGGAACCCGCTTCAAGTCCCAGGGCATCTTCCCTGTTCTCCCAGATCTTCTGTCTGATGGTCTCCTCCTCTAGTTTCAATTCCAGGGGAATAAGCCCAGCGAGGACCAATGAGGCCTCACCGCTGGCAGTGCGATATCCCCCTGTGATTCTGAGTGCCGCTGTCCTCTGCACTCTCTCTAATCCCTGTTTCGGCGCCACCAAGCTCTGGAAGCATATAGCAGGATTGGCTCGACACAGGAGAGGTATAGGTTCCTATAAATAGTACCCTCCTCCCTCCCCCCTGTTGAGAGCCACCAGTACAGGCCTGCACAACGCCTCCCTGCCTCTCGCCACCATCTCCTCCGCCTGGTATTACCAACCCATCTTTTCATCAATGACTACCCCCAGGATGGTCATCCTATTGACCAACGCTACCCTCCGTCCTTCCATCCGGATAGCCGGCTTGTGTTCCCATTTGATCCCTTTCCTTTCAGTTCTTATGTCCCTAGACTTAAAGCTGAGGGCTTTAGTTTTGGAGACATTAAACTTAAGGCCAGAGTCATGGGCCCAGTTCGAAACGATTTGGAGAGAAGTTTCAACACACTTCTCAGCCTTCGCTCTCGAAGCAAATGATGAGGAACTGGTCGTCGGCATAGAGAAGCAGCCTGGCTCCTTCAGGTAGCTCCTCCTGGAAAACGGTGTTTACCAGGATATTCCACAGAATAGGTCCACAGCAGGAGCCCTGGGGGCAACCTCTAGCACAGTTTCTTTCCAACTTCCGCCCACCAAAACTGAGGCTAATCCGTCTATCCCTCAGGAAGTCACGAACCAAGCTGCACAAATTATCGGGACACCGCATGTCCATCAAATTTCTCATCAGCTTGTTCCAGCTCATGGAGTTGAACGCGCCATCAATGTCCAGGGCCACGAGAAGAACCCAAGCACCCTTATTTAAGCCCATCTCAACCCCCTCTAACACCTCGTTCAGAGCTGTGGTTGTGGATTTGCCTTCCCTAAAACCATGTTGGAAAGAGGAAAGGAGCTCATTACTCTCTAGCCAGTGCTCCAGTCGCTGAGCTAGTAAGCTATCCAGGACCTTACCCAGACACGCTAGTAAAGAAAGCGGACGATAATCATTAGAAGAACTACCCTTTTTACCAGACTTTTCGAGAACCACTACTCGGGCAACCTTCCATGCCTCAGGAAAAGTACCAGTGTCCAGGCACCTATTGAATAACCTGGCAAGAAGCGATGGGTGCATCCTCACCAGGGCTTTCACAACCGTGTAATCGATCCCGTCGGGACCAGGAGATTTCCTGTTCCCGAACTTGAAAGCCGTCAGGTTCACCTCATTGTCGGAAAAGGGCGGATCCGCCAAACCACAAGTGGTCAGAGAGATCTTGTCCTCTGGTTCCTCGTTTCCGAAGTGCCGATCCAAGATAAGGTCCAGAGTCTCCTTCAGGTCCCGGGTCTTGACCCATCTTCCCCTTCAAGTAGCCTCAAGTTAGCGGAGCACCTTATCTTCCCAGAGACATCCCTGTAAGGGAGACCGTATGGAATAATCTCCAGTACGGTTTTGCACTGCTCCCTCCAGTGTTTCCTCTTCGCCCTTTTGGTGTGTCTCTTGTACCCTGCTAGGACCTTCTGGAAAGCTATTCTTCTCCTAACTCTCACTTCGCCCGTACTATTCTGGAATAGATTCCTCATGGCCCTGACTCTCTTCCTCTCGATCTCCAGCTCCTCGGTCCACCAAGGCTATTTAAGCCTTTTAAATGCGGTAACCTTTCCAGATCCAGGCCCCAAGGTTTTGCACGTGTTGGTTATATCCTGATGGAGCTCATTGACCATGTTATTAATAGGAATTCTGTAAACTGCTCCAACCAATCTATCCCCAAGTGTGCAAGCAAACCGGCGTCTGAATCTTTCAAGGTTAGGCCCCCCGATGCTGTACTGAGGAACTCTCTCCACTGATGGCGGTTCCACTTCACAGCTGGCCTCAAACCTGATGAGTTTGTGGTCGCTTACGTCCGTAGGGTCCATTTCCCATCTCAAACGCCGCATCCTGCTCGTTCTTGCCAGGGAGAAGTCTATGATGTTTTCACCGTTTGCCGTGGCAAACGTCGATTCACCATAGACATTCTTAATCTCCAGACTCTGACCAATAACAAGCTCGACCAGCGCCTTTCTTTTAGAATTTTCCTCCCTGTCCCCAAACAGCTAGGTGCGCGCGTTAAAATCCCCGCCAATCACGATCTCGTGCCCTTCCTTCCCAACCAAAACATAATTCAGGAAGTCCAGCTTACCGAGGTCGTTGTCCCGAGGTGGTATGTACGTAGAGAGTCAGACCAGTTTTAGATCCGCCGCCTCGATCTGTACAGCCACCGCCTCCTCCCAGATCCCACAACCCAAACAAGGAATATCTCCCCGGACCAGTAAGGCGGCCTTGTTGCATTCGCTAGAGAAATAACTGTAACAAGTATCTAGACCCATCCTCCCATCTTCCTCCAGGTACATCTCCTGCATCAGGATAACATGAGGGCGATCACTTTTAATGATCCGGTCTAGCTCCTCGGAGCTCCTCCTCGAACGAGCGCAATTTAGCTGCACGAACCTCTACACCTCCTTGTTTGGCCCCTCTACCATCACCTCCTGTTCACGTACCAGCCCTTCACCGAGCATTGCGTACTCCGGGGGCGATGATTAGAGTCATATTTCCTGCCGTACCTCTTGTTGTTCTCTAAACAGAGCCAACAACCCGGCTTCATATCGCATCCCTGTTCTTGGGAGTGCACGCCCTCGCACCTCCCACACCTCTTAGGATGTTCGCAGGTCCTTGCGATATGACCGGGCCTGAGGCACCTGAAGCAAGTTGACACTGCCTCATTCACTCTGATAGGTACCATCCTGGCACCTATCTTCAACCTCTTCTTGCCAAGGAGGGATTTCATGGTGGCCTCCTTTAGGCCTGAAATGAACCAATTCGTTGCGTAGGGCCTCCTTGTACTCTTTGGATACAATCTCATGTATCCTTCCAAGAAGTCCCCAAACCCCGAATTTTGGAGCACCACCATTTCTCTTAGCGTCTCCTCTTGATGTCACAGTTGAAACCCAAGAGAATCAGCTCCCTCTTGGCCCTCTTGAGGCCTCCTAGCCTCAGTGCAGGCTCCCTCTCTATAGCCTCCACGGCCAGTTTCTTGTCCTCGGGGTTCTTCAGTATGAGAGCCACAGTTCCCCCACCCCGAATTATTTTGAGGTCATAGCGGTGGTCAGGAATGCTACCAGCGATGCTTTTCAGCACCGCGAACATTAACCCGGACCCCGCATCCTCACTCCACTCAACTACCAGGGTCAGGTCCTCCTGCCATCTAGGGGGGCCCTTGACCTTTGGGGGTTCTGGCTTGGTAGTCTTGGCCGCCTTTGGGGGATCCTTAACCTCTTTAGCCCTGATCTTCTTCGGGGGAGGAGGTTCTTTCACCTCCTCTGTAGGCGTCGCTCTCAATGGGTCCTCTTTTGATCCGGCTGTCATCTCAGTCCTACCTCTTCCTCTTTTGCTGAAGGCTTCCTAACACTTTTCTCCTTTTTTCTCTTCTATTCCGCCATCTCGCTGTTCCTAGTGTGAACACGTTGTTTTGGGGGAGATGGCGGAACAGATTTCTCGTCTCTAGTTGGTATTTGGACCGGGTCTCCCTCTACTTCGGGGCAGTAACTCCCGGCCCTTGCCCTTGCGGGCTCCTCCGTCTTCTCGTTTCGGGGCGTCTCTCGTTTAGGGAGGACTGGGAAAGCTTCATTGGGAGGACATACCTCGACCTCATCTAGTTTCAGTGACTCTAAAAGAGCCGCTGCCACTCCCCTCTCTATGCCATACTGTAGGTTGGTCGGACTGAGGATCTTTTCCTCCAGGTTCCGCTTCTCCTCCTGGAGGAGCTCGAGCTCTTCAAGAGCCGACCTATGTTTCTTGAGGAGCTTATCGAAGCATTGCTCGAGGATTTTCGGGTGAACATTTCCAATCTTCCTCCCTCGACGTATGGTGTCTAGGGAGTCCTGCAACGCCTCGGCAAGCTCCTTAACCTCCGTGCACTTCTTCTGGGGTGTCAATGCCTGATTTAGAAACTCATTCATTTCATTCAGGTCATTGAGGTACCCTGTCTTGGTGGCATCCATCTCAGCCCCCGACTACTCGACTATTGAGCCGATTCTCGCCTCAGACGAAGGGTCAATCAACAGGAAAGGATCCACAGGGATCTTCATGTTGATGATCCTGTTGAGGTGGATATCAGGGAGGGATGGACGATCCTTCCTTTCCTCTCGCTCTGGGTATCCAGACCTAGCTGTGCGGAAAGCACCTGAGCTCAAATCCTCAGGCGGCCGCGTCGCTTTTCGCGGACTCAAGTGAGCACCCTGTCTATCCTCTCGAGTCGTGTCGACTCTCGCTGTGCGGAGGGTGCCTGCTTCCATAGGGGACTTCCCTGGGCCATTAGTGGGCGCGGCAGGGGAATTATTAGAAATATCCAACGAGGTATTATTGGGCATACGCTCAGAGCCCGAGGGAATTTGAGCGTCCTCGGGCTCATCCTTGTCTTCAGGGGTTTTTTTCAAGAGGTATGCATGAGAAGTTACTAGACCCAATATGTCGAGCTGGCCCATCAGCTCTGACTAGGTCGTTCACTCCACGGCAAGAGGGATCTGCCTCCCATCCGTTCTCAGGCGCTAACTGAGCCTCATTGGTAATATCAATTTTTATATTTTGTATTGGCATTATTGGGGGGTGACCTGTATTATAATGACACCAGAACGCCACCATGTCACGCAAGGCTGAACTGGGCATATCCGTCTTTCCAGACTTGTCAGACGATATGTCAGTGTTGGCCACGTTCTTGTTAGAAACGTGCTCAGGACGCACCACGGGAAGGTGCTGATCAGCATATGTAGGTAGCCGTCAAGCCTCCCTACTTTGCGTAATCTGCAACTGGACGTCTCTCCTGTCACAGACCCCTATCAGCATCGCTAACTCTTCCATTGAGTTCCACAATGGTCTGTCGTGATCAGTTAGCCCCTACCACCCTCTTTCAGGCAGCCAGGTACAGACCGCTACTACCCGCGAGTCGGGTGCCGAGGGCTGCAGATGCCAGGCACATAGTCCTACCCACTCTCCATACTCAGACCCAGGGACCAGGGCCCAGCACAATTGGTACATCCTTGGAGCAGTGGCCACCAAGACCTTTCGGTCCATAAACCGGAGCATGCGATAGCATACCCATTGCTGACATCCAGGTCACCCAGCCAAAAGGAAATTATGCATTCTCCATGCACCGAGCGGCCATTGTTTGGCCCCTCGCGCCCGCCATTATGGTTTGGCTCCATGGGGTTGACCAATCAAACCCACAGGCGTCTCCGAGAGTTCATGGCAAGGTTGCTGACCGAGCCCGCTCGTTCGGACTTAGTTAAATCCGTCCTACGCTCCAATAGGATCCCCCCCCCCCCTTTGGCTCTCGAACCCTTTGGTCACAGTACTCCCTGAATCTGCCGACGAATCAAGGACCTCTGAGGTTCTGAGGTTTACGCGGGGAACCAACGCGAAGGCGGGAGGGTGGTACTGTAGTCGTATAATAATCTATTTTGTATTATACTCTGTGTTTTGTATATAGTAGAATTGAGAAATTCGTTGATATAAAAAGTGAGATGTATGTAAATATTAGTACTCTAAAAAAATATTTTTTTTTTGTAAAATTAAAAAGGAAAGTGGTAGTAAACTTTAATTTTGGTTATATATCTTTTCCTTATTTTTAGGATAGAAAACAGCAACCAACAGTACTACTGTGTGCTCCCTTTGGTTTTTCAGCAGACAGGGACACCCCTGGAGCAATTTGCGCGCACGGCAAGGACGCTCCCAATGGCGCACACACAGAGCGAAGACTCAAGAGTTTCAAGACTCGTGCGCCTCGCGACCAGCTAACCAAGGGCGGATCGCCAGCTTACAGCTTCATTGACGATCAACCAGTGGCACTCCGACGCAAGGCAAACACGCGGAGTCGCCTCTCCACTCCCCTATCCTCAAGGGTGAATGGTGAGGGTGGGAATGCTTCTTTCCCCACGAGCAGTTGGTACAGTGGAGTGGACCCAGGAGGAGCTCTGAACATCAGAAATAGACAGCATCAAACGACACTTACAAGATTTAGAATAGGCCATCTCAAGCCATTGAAGATAGAAAATAAAATTAAAATCTATTCCACTTGCCCAAAATGTAGCTTGGCACCTGCAGCTCCAGAAGACATTGTGGCTTGCATTAGATGCACTAAACAGGACCTTTGGGAGAGGTCGCTGCTTATCATAAAACATCTCGAGGAGCATGATCTCATGGGATTCGTGTAAATTTTACACAAGGGGATAAGAAACAACAACAACAAATAATTTCTCTGATCGTTTAAAACCAATTGGGTCAAGTCCTTTCTTTTTAAGTATGTTTTTGTTCTCTTTTTTTGTGCATGGTTCATTCATGTTGAAATTGATTATTATATTTGATGGCACTGGGGTAGGAAATATTGGTACTTCTTGAATTTGAAAGTCATTGTGTTTCATATTTATGCCCTTTATAATATTGTTGTCGTACTGACGTGTTGAAAATATGTTGAGTCTTTCTTTTTGTGTCCAGTTTAAATAGGTTTTATAGGATATGTGTTAGGTTTCTTTACTTTTTAAGCTATTAGTGTGAATTTTATAGTTTTTATTTTGTCTTCTGCTTCCGAGCGAGTAGGTCTAGAACACATTCTCTCTGAATTTTCTCATTGTTGGTGGATGAAACAGCACCAGTGATTATTTTGGCCGCTTTTGCTTGAACACTGTCTAGTCTTCCTTTTAGTGATGAGCTTGAGGGAGCCCAGACGAGTGTTGCATTTTCCATTATCGGGTTTATTAAGGTGGTATATGTTGTGCTGAAAATTTTGGGTTTTGCTCCCCAATTTATTCCACATAGCCTTCTCAGAATGTTAAGTTTTCTGGTAGCTATTTGAGGTGCTAATTATGTGTTCTGAAAATCGCAATTCCTCATAAATGACAATTAAAATAATTTTATTGACATCTTATCAATGCATGCAAAGTACACAGTCTGAACTATTGTATTTAAAAAAAGATAATATGCATTATATACACTATGTACAATGAATATAGCGCCTCTGCCAGCGCTGCAGAGTTTGGTGGAGAATCGCCAGTGGGTCTCCAGCGACACCACGCATTTTGCGATCTACGATGAATACGTAGATCGCGTACTTCGCCGCTGAGGAGATGGTGATGGCGTGGCCCTCGAGACCAACTGGAAAGATCCAGGACTGCAGTATCACACCTAGGTATTTTGGATTTCTAATTTTATAAATTATTTGGTTGTTTATGCTTATTTTGTGGTTATATTTATGCTTTTTTCGCCTGTCAGTGGAGAAGACGCATAGGTTTGGTTTTATTGGGTTTATGATCATTTGGAGTTCCATTGTCCACTTCTCCAGTCCTCTCATTGATGTGTTCAGTATTTTTTTTTATATACTGATACTTGTGTGCCATATGGCTATATCATCTGCATAACAGGCAACCTTTGTGTCTTCAGTGAGGTAAGGATGGAAGTCGTTAATATATAGCAGATAGAGTAGAGGACTGAAAACAGATCCCTGAGTTACCCCAGCCCATGTTCTTCGGTCCTTGGAAAATTCTCCGTTGACCTGACCCTTTAACCTTCTTCCCCTTAAGAAGTCTGCAATCCAGATTAAGGTTTTTCCTCTTACTCCGATGTTGTGCAGCCTTTCAAATAATTTCTCCCTCCACACTCGATAAAAACCTGAGGTCATATCCAGGAATACGGCCGTTGTCTTCTTTGGCGGTTTTTCCTGGAAAGAATATATTATTGATTGACAGAAGTAGAACAGTTGATCAGGTGTACAGTGTCTGGATCTATAGGCAGTTTGGTAGAAGTTTATTTATTATTGTTAGTGAGCCAGACTATGAGCCTAGAGTAAATAATTCGTTCTGTTATTTTACAAAGTATGCTGGTGAGAGCAATTGGCCGATAGTTCTTGGATTCCTTGGCATCTTTGTTTGGTTTCAGTTTTGGCACTATAATTGATATCTTCCAATTCTTTGGTAGTTTACCAGTTTTCCATGAAATGTTCAGTATCGTAGGAGTTGATTTTTCGCTTTGTCTCCAAAGTGTTCAATCATTTGACCAAAGATTAGATTATCTCCTTGTGACCTCTTGGATTTTTCTATTGATGAGTTTAGCTCATTCAGTGTGAAGTCTCTCGAGAAAATATCTTGTTGATGTAGTTTCTTGCTGGTTTAAACTAACTTGTTTATATTATTTTTTAGAGTCCTGTCTTCATTCGTATAGTTGAGTATGGAAGAGCTTGAAAGATATTCAGCAGTTATGTCAGCTATCTGTTTGTTCTCGTTCTCGTTGTTCTATTCATATCGGTTAGAGTATTGGAGGATTGGTGTTGGTTTTGATTGTTTTCGAACACTCTAATCATATTCCAGTGTTGGCTGTCCTTTCTTGGATCCATTTTTTCGCAGAATTCTGCCATTTTTCTTGTTTGCATATCCAAATTTCTTGTTCTATTTTTTGACTAATTTCAATGCGTTCCTTTCTGTTTTCTTCTGTTTTATTTGTTTTAAGAAGTTAATTGATATTGTCTCTCTCTCTCTCTCTCTGAAATCATTGCCTCGATGTTGTGGTCCTTCCAGTAAGGTATCCACAGGTCTTTACGTCTCTTTCTAGGTATCGATGCTTTTGCAGCTTTGGATATGTTCGAAGAGAATTTTCTCAAGTTTTTGTCAAGCGTTCTGTAATTCAATTCTTCGTTGCACAGTTCTTCAAGCTTTTCTGTGAATTTTTTTCAAGTCGGCTTTCCTAAAGTTTCATGTTCTTTTATTCTGTTGGACATTCTCAATTTTGAAGTTTAGGGTTGTTAAAATTGGTCTGTGGTCACTGATTGCACCTATCACGATTTTTCATTGTTTTGTGGGTGCGATGTTGTAATTTATCGCTGTGATGTCTATTGCGTATTCTGTGTCTGTGGACTTGGATAGATAGGTGTTCTCTCCCTTATTAAACGGTGTAAAGTCGAGCTCGGTTAGCATGTCCTCAACCTGCTGACCTTTGTTATCCTGGACAGGTGATCCCCAAATTGAACTTTTGGCATTAAAATCTCCCAGTATGATTGTGATATCCGAAGACGCTTCACTTAATGTCTCTATTGTGTGTACCCAAACAAAATTCAAAGATTTCACGAGTTGAAAGTTGGCGATTTTGAGATGCGTCAAGAATTCGCTGCATGGGTTTTCCGGCAAATTGATATTGATGAAAACTGGCTGTCGAATGTTCTGTGGACAGATGATGCTCTCTTTTCTCTAAACGGAGAATTTAACATTCAAAACAGCCGCATTTGGGCAACAGAAAACCCTAGGATTTTTACAGAAATGCCACTTTATCAGCCTAGAGTTATAGTTTTGTGTGGGTTCACTTCTTCTTTTATTATTGGGCCATTTTTCTTTGAAAAATCAATAGAAAAACTTTTAAAACCGTTTTTGTAACTGGTGAACGTTATGTTTAACTTTTGAGAGAAAAGGGTATTCCCATATTGCGGGGCAGACAAGCACTAAGCGAAATAACATTCATGAAAGATGGAGGACCTCCTCATATCTCCCGAGGTGCCAAACAATTGCTAAAGAATACGTCCGGTGAAAATCGTGTGATAAATCGCCACTTTATATACCAGTGGCCTCCAAAATCACCAGACTTGACGCCTTGCGATTTTTGGTTATGGGGGGTACATTAAATCGTGTGTTTATCGATGCTGGCCTACCACATTGGCCATGTTGAAAGCTTCTATTAGATGGCACGTTTTATCAATTTCAACAGATATGTTATTTAATGTTTTCCAATCTGTCATCTATCGTCTGCAGGCGGTGTTTGAGAGTGAAGGGCGCCACATTGAGCAAGGATTGTGACCTAATACAAGAGAGAAGGCAAGTTACCTCATGTGTTATATAAGCTGCCATGTTTTATATTATCTACCAATATTTTACAGCTCTTTGTGTTGGGTTATGGGAATGATAAATACTGTCCTCACATCTTGACTCTTTTTTTTTTTTTGTGAACACTAATTTTTTTATTTGTCATTTGCTCACATATTATGTCGTGCAAACCAAAGTGTTATAACTTCTCGAATAATACTGGTACACACAATTTTCCCCTTATGTTTAGTTTATTAATTTTTGCTCATTAGAACAAATAGCATAAGGAATATTATCTGTACACCTCAACTTTAGAAATTTGCGCAAAAAAATAATAATACAAAATGATTTTACTACCACTTTATTCAACGCAAAAGGTCGATTTAAAAATGAGTTTTATTTGAGAGTACACATTTTTTTAAATTTTGTACATTTAACAAGGAATGATAACATTTGTCAAGCCCATAGGATATTTGAAATAAAGTACGACAAATAGATTTTGTCACCCCCCTCTTTATTTCATTTGTTGGATCATGACAAATTTCCAGTTAAGTAGTCAAGTGTCGCCAATCAGTCAAGAAACTACACATTCCTTATAGCAAGAAAACCTATTAATAGTGCCATCATAATTTTTGGCACTATATTAACATTTCAAAAAATCGTTTATTGATATCAGCAGTTTTTCAAACATTCAATCTATTTCACAAAACCCCATCTAAAATATTAATATTTTTGCTACATGTTTTAATTTGCATTTACCTATTTTACATATCTCGGATCTGGTTCTGGTTCAAATTCACATAAATAGGCACCGCTCAGCAAGAGCAACCTAGTTCATGATAATTGAACAATGAATAATATGTGAAGGCCATTCACATATTAAACAAATTTTTAACACGGGATTCAATCCCGGTTCATGACTGTCGGGAATCGAGGGGGTTACCCACTCGTCCACCGACTTTTATATATCTCGGATTGCATTTAAAAATTGTCATCCAATTATTATACTTTTGCCGAAATGGTGTTTTATTAATTTATCATTTGATATTATTATGGTTCTTTCCTGGTATTAAAAAAGAAAAAATACGTGTCGACCATTTATATTTTTCAATTTATCAAACAATTTGACCGCTTAATCTCTGATTCTGGTAAAGCGCCATCTAGCGAATAAAATTGTAACTAAAATCAATTTCGAATTTTTCATTATTTGCCATAAAAGATCCCATTGCATCCTGAACACAATGGTGTTTACCGCATTGCTTTAGCGCAAATATTCGCGGAGTTATTAATTTTTTAAATAGTGCGGGACTTTTGGATCCCCCTGTATATATATTTACTAGCCGAATGACCCGGGCAACGCCCGGGTTTTACCCGATTAAATGTTTTATTAAAAAACTAGCGGACGTACCCGGCTTCGCCCGAGGTTTTACCCGAGTAAAGGTTTGTCTAGTGAACATTTGTTAAAACAATTCTCTAAAAACTTATTTAAAAAAAGATATATTTTGATAATTTGAAACTCGTAAATTTGAATCTCTCGATAAAGTGAACATTTTTTCCCGGTCCCTGTGTGCCGTGTCATCCTGAATTTTGTCTTTCCTAATTTTCTACATTAGAAAATCATAGTTTTATCTAGTGAACATTTTTTCCCGGTCCCTTGAAAAATACTCGATAAGTTGAATAAAATCAATATTAATTGGTTCCCTCGGTAATTGGAAGTTAAAGGAATAGTATCTTCGCCTTGGAATTGTATCATTATTCTTGTCTCAAATAAATTGCCGTGTCATCCTGAGATAATCTTACTTTTGATAAATAATATTTAAGATAACAAACTTAGTGATAAGAAAACTTGTTATCATCGTCACAATGGGGGCGCTGCTTGCGAGTTAAATCTACAAATCTGCAAATAACTCTAAGGATATTCAAGATATTCATGAAATTATTTTTCAAAAACCTTCCCGGTGATATACCTAATAATATCCCAAAATTTCACGGCGATTGGATGTATGGTTTTTGAATATATAGATTACAGACAGACAGACATTCAATTTTATATATATAGATTATTATTTACAATTATAAATTGGCGTCGTGGATGGCACTCTTTTGAAACATCCCGCTTCAATCTTTGTGTGTTTTTAAAATACAAAAATAAAAATGTAAATTTTCACAATGATATTTGAAAATTGTATTATTTAGATTTTTTGTATGAATATATTTTAAATCTGATATTTACATAAAATTATATGATAATGATAGCAAGTGATTTCTTGTTCCTACCCTTTCATTACGTCACTCAAGGTCACCGTCGCGCCACATGGTGGCGCAGCAAACGGTGACACTTGAATGGCGCTCTCCTATTGGCTCGCTACGATCACGCCACCAAAAGCAAACGGTGACAGAACG
The DNA here is from genome assembly GCA_030710605.1 of Cordylochernes scorpioides. Lineage (NCBI taxonomy): Eukaryota > Metazoa > Arthropoda > Arachnida > Pseudoscorpiones > Chernetidae > Cordylochernes > Cordylochernes scorpioides. The sequence goes on along the minus strand of CP092866.1, from coordinate 83,015,419 downwards.
CATAACGCTGATAACTGTATATAGAAATCATATTAGTAGTTTACACCATGATTCAGATGAATAAATTTTTTGTATAAACAAATGGGCTACTCAAATTTCTAAGCATATTTAAATTTTCTACATAGATATACATATATTTCTTGATGTTTATTTATATATATATAAAAGAACAACAAATAAAAAAAGAAAAGAAGAAAGACTACATTTGATATATGTAAACTTCAAAAATTTATTTTTGCATCCAATGTTGTTTTTCTTACACACATAATATTCATATATAAAAAAATTATGTTGACCTAGATATGTTATCCTATAAGTAAATCTATATAGAAAATCAGAACCTATAAATCCCTAATAAAGATTAAGAAACAAATTTACTTACATTTCCCAGTTCCTCCCCTTGCTCATGGCCAAGGCCCCCGTTTTTTTCTCGCCCCTCTCCCCCTGGTGGCTGCTTTCAAACTGAACCCCTCTATCCTCTCCCAGGGTGACAAAATCATAACAAAATCAAAACAAATCAAAAAATAAATCTTTATCAGATCACCCTCTGTGATAGGTCAAAAAAGGCAAAAAATAATATACCTAGGTAAAATATATATAATACTAGCGGATGTGTACCCGGCTTCGCCCGGATTTTATCCTAGTAAAAGTTTGCCTAATGAATATTATTGATAATAATATTCCGGAACACACAGAATATTATGATAATAATGATAATAATATTCGTTACATTATATATTTATATAATATATAAAATATATTTTTGAGCAAACATATCCACTCTCTCTACTGAATAGGTTTTTAAAAAGATATATATAAATAAAAATACTTATGGATATACTACATGATCTTATCCAAAAGGCCGAGAAACGATATTTTATATATAGAGATGACCTGGCTTCGTGTGTCTTCTGCTCGAGTGAATATTTCACTGGTAGATTTTGTTCCTGCCTACTAAAAATTATTATCTGGCTTCGCCCGTGGTGTGCTTTAGTGAATATTCCACCTAAAGAATTTTATTCATGTCAATCAAGCATAATACAGCAATATTGTCATAATCATTTCTGACTGAAAGATAATTGTTGTTCAGTACTTGGTTAATTATAATTTTTCTTGGTCAAAAGTGCGACAAAAAGCTCTTCCAGATTTAACTCTCTGTACTGTTCAAATTTCAGCGAGATTAGTTATATATTGAGGGCTTGCACAGCCGACAAACACATATATATATATGTTTCTGGCTTCGCCCGGTTTTTACCCGAGTAAACATTTGCCTAACGAACATTTGTTAAAACGATTCTAGAAAACATCCAATTCACCTATATATAGATTTATGAACATATAAAATATTGTTATATGCGTTTAAATATATTTTTGAAAACATTTATTAAATTTCAAATAAGATATTTTATTTAAATATATAGTAACATTGAAATTTTTTTACCACGTCATTGGAATATTATATTACTAAATTATCTAATTAAATATTGAAATTAATATACTTGGAACACATTTTAGAATTTTTACAATTTATAAATGTAATTTCACCAGAACCGCGAGAGGCGCTGCTTGCGAGTGAAAGTAGAAAATTTGAAAATAAAATTGCATATAATATTTATTTAAAATCAAATTCAAACCAGAAACCTTCCCAGTAGTATAGTAAATAACTTCCTGAAGTTTAAAGGCGATTGGATTATCTTACCTTTTTAAAAAACATTCATCTCGTGTAAGCAAACTAACATTCATCGTGTAAACAAAGTAACATTCATCGTGTAAACAAACTACGTGTTTAGTTATTAACCAATCAAATTCATTTATCATCGCGACCAGTGCTGCGCCAAGCGGTAAAAGGCGGGAATTAACGCTTTTGGTTTTACATTTTAAAAAAAAGCACATTAACCTTTTCAGTTTTTTGAATAGCCTATATGTTAAAGGAAATCTTTAGATACCTACATGCGAAATTTCATAATGATTGATTCTGTAGAATTTGCGCAACACGATAACAAACATCGATTTTGGATTTCATTTTTATAGATATATAAAGGAAGGAAAGGAAGGAAGGATATAAAATATAATTTTCGAACAAACATAACCACTTTCTCTACTGAATAGATTTTTAAAAAGATATATATAAATAAAATATCTAGAAATATACTACATGATCTTAGCCAAAAGGCCGAGAAACGATATTTTATATATAGAGATGACCTGGTTTCGTGTGTTTTCTGCTCGAGTGAATATATCGCTTGTTCCTGCCTTCTAAAAATTATTATCTGGCTCCGCCCGTGGACTGCTTTAGTGAATATTCCCCTAAAGAATTTTGTTTATTTCAATCAAGCATGATACAGCAATATTGTCATTATCATTTCTGACTAAAAAAATATTGTTGCTCAGTACTTGGTTAATTATATTTTTTCTAAATTAAAGTGCGACAAAAAACTCTTCCAGATTTAACTCTCTGTCCTGTTCAAATTTCAGCGAGATTAGTTACATATTGAGGGCGTGCATAGCCGACAAACATATTGTTACGTAGAAATAAAAGCACATTCCAGATGGAGAGAGAATGTTCTAGAGCGTTTAAGAATCATGTAGAAAAAGTGGAAGACAACTGATTGGCCAATCTACAACTATTGCGCAACGCTCGGTGCTGGCAGCTTTCTGATTGGCTGACCAACCGTGACCGTTCTGGAAAGATCTATTCCGGGATATATAGGGATTAAAAACTCATGCCAGGGGAGAAGAAAGATAAAAGAAGGTGGAAGAACGAAGCTACGTGGTGTACTCCAAGCAAGCTGCTGTCTCAAGAAGTCGGACTGCTGCTTACCGCCGACGCCGGTGTGCTTCCTGGAAGATTCTGGAAGGTTCTACGAACTTCTGTTCCCTGTTCTGCTCCTGCTTTCCCTCACTGCGCTGCAGTTGGTGAGTGTGTAACTGCTGTTTTCTTTATTGTTGTTTTATTTTTGCACTCTTCTGTAATTATTTTTTATCGATTAGGCTTAAATAAAGTCCTAAAGATCCTTCGTACCCACGAAAGTTATTCTTTGTCAACCAACAACGCAACAATATATATATATGTTCCCGGCTTCGCCTGATTTTCACCCGAGTAAAGGTTTCCCTAACAAACATTTGTTAAAACAATTCTAGCAAACATCCAATCCCTACTTAATATATACTTGTCTATACTCTCGATGATTTGAAAATTTTCCCGGTCCCTTGAAAAATACTCGATAAGTTGAAAAAAAATCAGTATTAATTGGTCCACTCGGTAATTTGAAGTTGAAGAAATATAATCTTGCCACAAACGAAGATTTGTAAATAACTGCATTTAGCGAATGTACCCGGGCTTCGCCCGGTTTTTATCCGAGTAAAAGTTTGCCTAACGAACATTTGTTAAAACGATTCTAAAAACATCCAATCCACCTATATATTGATTAATAAACGTATATAAATATAAATATTGTTATATGCGTTCAAATTTATTTTTGAAACACATACAATTTTGAAAACATTTATTATATTTTAAATAAGATATTGCCACTTTTGTGAATTTGATAATTAATTATTTATTTTTTCTCAATGAATTATATACGTATACTAGCGGATGTACCCGGCTTCGCCCAGGTTTTTCTCGAGGGAATGTTTGTAGTCTAGTAATAAGAAAATATACTACACCTAAAAACTATCAGAGAAAAGAGAAACCACGGAAGGTGAACAGAAAAATGCTTACAATGGATGTTATGTTTACGATATCAAGTTAAATAAAAACAAAGATAAAATTAGCATATGTTGGTCACTATAAATTTGTATATTTGTTAGGCGAAATTAGAAACATGATAAAAACAATTGGGTATTTAAAAACAAATGTAGAAATAAAAGTTGAAGTATAATAAACAATGTAAAAGATTAGTTTTAATTATTAATCAAGATTGTGTGTGAATATGTGAGAAAGATGTAATATCGTTGTTGTTTTCTTGGCCGACTGTTTTACATATGGTGTTATCTTAAAATTGCTTGTTTTGAATATTTTTTTAGATTGAGATTATTAGCTAGTATGTAAAAAAATTAACTCTGTTGAAATTTAATTTTGTATTTATATATAAATAAAATTAACTCTGTTGATTTTTTTGTATTTAATCGATAACAGCGAAGTTACGCATGTTAATGTTAGGAAATATATTTTGATGTTAAGCAAAACCTGCTCCATCTCGTTTTACATAAATGTTGAAAATTTGGTCGAAATTGATGCATTGTAACGAAAGTTTTTAGTGGTGTCCACTTATGAAATTTCCATTTTATTAATATAGATTAATTTAAAAATTCATTTTGTTATCATCATCACATACAATGTAATTTTTTTATATAAACAAACGATAATAAGCAACAACAACAATGTAATTTGCATCTTCATTATTATAAAACAACAACAAATTAAATTAACAATATAAATATATATTTTAACATCACATTTTAACATTAAACACAAAAACGTTACAATATTTTCTTTAAATATATATTAATATTAAAATGCCAAGTTTTTTTACGTCATTGGAATACTCTATTACTAAATTACCAAATTAAATTTATTATACTTGGAACACATTTTAAGCATTATTACAATTTATAAATATATTTTCACCAGAAACCGCGAGAGGCGCTGCTTGCGAGTGAAAGTAGAAAATTTGCAAATAAAATTGCAAAAAGAATATTTATTTCAAATTATATTCAAACCAGAAACCTTCCCAGTAGTATAGTAAATAACTTCCTAATGTTTCACGGCGATTGGATAAGCTTACCTTTTAAAAACATTCATCGTGTAAACAAACTAACATTCATCGTGTAAACAAACCACGTGTAAATTATTAACCAATCAAATTCATTTATCGTCGCGACCCGTGCTGCGCCCAAGCGGTAAAAGGCTGGAACTAACGCATTTTGGTTTTATATTTTTTAAAAAAGCACATTAACCTTTTCAGTTTTTTGAATAGCCTATATGTTATACGAAATCTTCAGCTACCTACATGCGAAATTTCATAATGATTTATTCTGTAGGTTTTGCGCAACGCGATAACAAACATCGATTTGGGATTTCATTTTTATAGATATGAGGATATTATATATATTATAGTTATGAAAATTTTAAGATTAATAATTTTTTTAAATTTAATTTAAATGTGTGAGGTTTATTTTTTTATTTATTTTTTTTTTGTAATAAATAATTAGTTAGATTATATTTTAAATATATTTTTAAAATATAATCTAACTTGTCGCATACCTTGGGATATTTGCATGGTATTGTTTTATTTTGTATATTTGTAATTCTGTATATTTGTATATTTACTTTTTGTTTTTTTAAAAGGATGGTTGATTTGCATGTCCGCGAAAAGCACGAGGTATAAAAGATAGGTCAAGAGAATAATAAAGGAGAGTTCTGTTGCTTAGAATCTTTTAGTGTTTCTTTAAAACTAGTTCTTATATTGAGAACCCGACATAACTAATTATTTATTACAAAAAAAAATAAAAAAACTCACATTTAAATTAAATAAAAAAATATATTAATCTTAAAATTTTCATAACTATACTATTTGATACAGAATTAGCATGCTGTTCTGACTCAAAATTAATTCAAAATCTGTAGTTCTTAATATTTTACTTTTCCTCTTTATTTTCCAAATATAAAAAATACTATTAATAATATTATATATATATTTATATATATATATAAACGCAAAACGGTCTTTTTATTCAAACACTCCTAAATTTTACAGGGAAACGTTGTTAGGGGGGGAGGGGATAACACTTGTTAAAAATCTACATCGAGCCATAATTTGTATATATAGAACTTTGCTTCGTTAAGGATGTCATTGATGGCGTCGTCATCATCATTCATGATAAAATTCATAGGGTCAAAGACGTAATTTCTCTTTAGAGCACAGCATTTCAAAATAAATCTAAAAAAATTATATTACCATTACAAATTAATTAAATAATTCATGAGAATTATTTAAATTAATATATTCTAATTTGGAAAAGAATAATTAATTCATCAATTCTCAGGAATTATAAAACCAATTTGAAAATTGGTTTTTAAATTATTTAACAAATAATTCAGATGAATTATTTAAAAGCTACTCTTACTATTAAACAAAAATTGTCTAGGCCAACATAAAAATATTACAGAAAAAAAAGGCATGCATAAGAAAGATTTTACAAATATAGATAAAGAATTCTTCCTGAATTGAATTAGACGAAAAACATGGTGAAGGAAGACGAGTTTCTTTTATTGATGCATAGGTGCAAGCTTAACAATTGCACCTATGCATCAATAAAAGAAACTCGTCTTCCTTGACCATGTTTTTCGTCTAATAAGAAAGATTGGATGGTGCAACTGTATGTTCCACCAGCCATTAAAGGTTCTTCCCAGGATGTAGGATGAATCAGTCACTGGACACTCCTTCAGGCCATAGGATACATCAGCATGATGTGTCATCTGGTCTGCAGAATCCGGTCAAAGGGTATCCTGCACATCCAACATCTTGTCGAGAACCTTGTTTCCTCAAATTCACACTTTCACAATTTTCATTGTTGGATCTGAGTCCAAAATGGACCCAACACTACCGTCGAATCAATTTTATTACCAGAAGACAGAGTACGAGATGCTGCATTTTTCTAAATAGTAGGAGTTGATCTAACTGGACATCTTAAATAATAAGAAGAAAGCATGGATTGTCATCTTCACATGCGCAGCGTATAGAGGAGTTCATATGGAACTTGTGAAATCTTTGTTTATGGAAGCCTTCCTCCAAGCTTTCCGCCAATTTATTGCTCGGAAAGGCCGACCCTTGATTGTGTATTCGAATAACGGGACCAATTTATGCGAGACACGGCTAATACGTTGAAGAAGATTGATTTTTCGAGATTAAAATGTGATCCCACATTGAAAATAATCACCCGGAAATTCATACCGCCTTGTGCTCCTTGATGTGGTGGATGGTGGGAGCGTTTTATTGGAATGATCAAACAATTGCCCTTTAGGATTCTCGGTCAAACCTCCTTGGGATATGAAGAACTGTCCACGGTAATGTGTGACGTCGAAGGCTTGATGAATTCACGCCCCCTGACATACCTAACTGAAGAAAGTAAGGATCTCGTTCCATTGACACCTTCGTTGTTCTTACATGAGGTCAGAGAGGTTAGCGTACCAGACCTGGACTTGATTGATAACCAGACCCTTTCACGCAAATATCAATATATCAAACGTGCACGATATATTCTTAGAGAACGATTTCATAAAATGCTAACAAAGTAGAGAAAAAGTTTTCTTTATTAAAATTCATACTTTTTTTTAATTAAACTTTTTCTCTACTTTGTTAGCATTTTATAAGTCTTTAAAGAGAAATTTTATTTTTCGTTAAGAACGATTTCATATCGAATATTTTGAATTCCTGAGACAAGAAACGAGACGCCTGAAGACTACCATACCATTCAAGGTGGGAGACATGGTACTCATTGGACAAGAGAGTTTAAAGAGACTACACTGGCCATTAGCCAGAATAATCCAACTCTATCCAGGAAAAGACGGATTGGTGAGAGTTGCGAAAGTGAAAACTTCATCAGGTGATAAAATACGACCTATTCAAAAACTCTACAATTTAGAGATAACGCCCGAGATAAGATGTCGAGACCCTCTAACGGAGCGATCTCCCGAACAAGAAGTTAAATTGAATCCTGAAGAGGACCCTTTGATTTCACAGCAAGAGCAACATCACATTGGAACTCCAAATGTTGTGTCAAGATACGGACGACACATCAAAAGGCCCAACCGATTGGATCTACTGAACTTTTCCTTTACATGTTTGAGTCGTCGAGGCGCCAACTCAAAGGTGGGAGAAATGTTGGAAAAGAAGGAGTTCGAGGCAGCCAATGGGAAGCCGAGGGAGGCGACTACGGGGATGCATCGGCTGGAATGAGGAAAAACGAATAAACAAAAAGATAAGAAAAAATAGCACAAATGTGTAATTTTACTGCGATAAGGTGCATAACTTATGAAAAAGGCATCTCCATATCGTGCAACTGAAAGTTGGTGATGGCTTGCGCCATCTATCGGAATAAATTTCAACTATTCTCGTTGATTTCTAATTATTCCAGAATTGGCCAATTACCCATTCTTAATTAATCAAGAAAAGCTAACCACGTACGCGTTTCGGGCTGTTGGCCCTCATCAGCGCTAGCAAGCTGTACCTCAACGACCAAAAAAACGAGAATAGTTGATATTTATTCCTATAGATGGTGCCAGCCATCAGCAACTTTCATTTGCACGATAAGGAGATGCCTTTTTCATAAAAAGATAAGAACATGTAAACAACTTCGAACGGGAAGATTTGCCCTGATCCCAGATTGTTATAGTGTAAATACATTTAAATATTAAAAATAAGAAAGGCATATCTTGACCAGGACCACATGTGCTTTTCAGAAGGCAGAGCGCCATCTGCTGAAAAAGGAATCAACTAAACGTTGATTTAGCCTGTTCCCTGATATTTGGCAAACCCAATTTCTTGATAAATCAAGAAAAGCCATCCACGAACGCGTTTCGCGCTGTTGGCGCTCGTCAGCGTGGAGTAGGCTGTACCACTGCGATCAAAAAGATTTTTGGTCCCAGAGGCTTCTTGAAAACCAAGAAATGGGTATTTAAAGCCAAACTTGTGTAAATACGCTTAACACATGAAAAAACCAATAGAAAAAAAAGTGGGTCAGGTGTTGATATTAAAAATAAAAAAGGCATATCCTGACCAGGAGCACATGTGCTTTTCAGAAGGCAGAGCGCCATCTGCTGAAACAGGAATCAACTAAACGTTGATTTAGCCTGTTCCCTGATATTTGGCAAACCCAATTTCTTGATAAATCAAGAAAAGCCATCCACGAACGCGTTTCGCGCTGTTGGCGCTCGTCAGCATGGAGTAGGCTGTACCACTGCGATCAAAAAGATTTTTGGTCCCAGAGGCTTCTTGAGAAACTTCCATCATTGCTTAGCAATACTGTAAATAACTACCTTGCGATTTCTTATATCTGCTTATGTTGTTGCTTATTTGTTTAATGTATATGTTTATTCAATGCTCTTTTTCTTAATTGTTTATTTTCTTTTTGATAATTCTGTTACCAACTCTACTACAATATGAATTATTGTAAATAGTTTCACGCGCAATTATCCAGATCGGATATAACGTGTCTTGTTTGCAACTGGTAATAAATAAGAAAAGGGTATTCAAGGCCAAACTTGTGTAAATACACTTAACACATTAAAAAACCATAGAAACAAATAAAAAATAAGTGGGTCAGGTGTTGATATTAAAAATAAAAAAGGCATATCCTGACCAGGAGCACATGTGCTTTTCAGAAGGCAGAGCGCCATCTGGTGGAACAGAAATCAACTAAATATTGATTTAACCTGTTCCCTGATATTTGGCCAATCCAATTTCTTGATAAATCAAGAAAAGCCATCCACGAACGTGTTTCGCGCTGTTGGCGCTCGTCAGCGTGGAGTAGGCTGTACCACTGCGACCAAAAATAATTTTGGTCCCAGAGGCTTCTTGAGAAACTTAGAAATGGGTATTTAAGACCAAACTTGCGTAAATACGTTTAACACATGAAAGAAAAATTAAATATATATATATATATATATATATATATATATATATATATATATATATATATATAATAAGTGGGTCAGGTGTTAATATTAAAAATAAAAAAGGCATATCCTCACCAGGAGCACATGTGCTTTTCAGAAGGCAGAGCGCCGTCTGGTGGAACAGAAATCAACTATACTTGGGTTGGTCAAATATCAGTGAACAAGCTAAATCAATGTTTAGTTGATTTCTGCTCCACCAGATGGCGCTCTGCCTTCTAGAAATCACATGTGCTCCTGGTCAGGATATGACTTTTTATTTTTAATATACCTAACCCACCTATTATTAATTTTTTCTATTGTTTTTTTTTCATGTGTTAGGCGTATATTACGCAATTATGGCCTTTAATACCCATTTCTTGGTTTCTCAAGAAGCCTCTAGGACCAAAATTATTTTTGATCGCAGTTGTACAGCCTACACCACGCTGACGAGCGTCAACAGCGTGAAACGCGTTCGTGTATGGCTTTTCTTAATTTTATCAAGAAATTGGGTTGGCCAAATATCAGGGAAGAGGCTAATCAATGTTTAGTTGATTTCTGTTCCACCAGATGGCGCTCTGCCTTCTGAAAAGCACATGTGCTCCCGGTAAGGTATGTCTTTTTTATTTTTAATATCAACACCTGACCCACTTATTTTTTTCTATTGTTTTTTCACATTTAAATATATAATTCATTAAATAATCCTTTATTATTTTATTAATTGATAATAAATATAATTTTCCCTCCTGTTTTCGTCGTATATTTTAAAAAGTGGTACAAGCAGCGAAACCTCAACTTTGAACCTTCAACCCTGCCGACCAAGAATAGAGGCGAGTGACTCCCTCTATAGAACTTAGATCGTCGTCACAACACAGAGTGGCGGTGAAATCACAATAAAATGGAATATTTAAGTTTTTTTCAGAAATGGGTTATCTATATATATATATATAAATCAATGTTTCTATGTTTGTTTGTTTGTTTGTATGTCCGGTATACAAATTCGCAGTAGTTCACTAATTCAAACCAAAATTTCCATACATAGGTACAAAAAAATACGGGAAAGACGATAGGCTATTTTTAAAAATATATAAATCAATTATTAAAACTATATATTCAAATTATTCTACTTAGCTCACGAACTGCGCCCTCTATTAAAGATTAGATTAAATTATGCTGCTGGAAACAAATAGATAATGCTAATAACAAACAATTATAAAAAAATTATTATCTAAATATATATCACTCGGGTAGATATGCACACGGGTCAATCCCGGGGCGAAGCCCGGGTCACCCATCTAGTATTATATAAAGAAAAACTATTTATATCTGAAAATGAAATGGTTAATATGTTATGCCAGCATATATGCGATCCCTGTTTATTTGAAAAGTTTATAAAAGGATGCAACATACTATGGAAATATAACTGAAGAAGGTTTAATGTGAAAAAATACCTGAGCAATGCTCAGATTATAAACTCATGAAAATTTTAATTTGGATGAATGTGAGCATTGTATAATATAGTGTTCAAAAATGTATTGAAAAAAAATGGATCCTCCACCTAATAGTAAAATTTACAATATATATTGTTGCACTGGGCTGCGGTTTGGCAGATTCTTCAGTCTTGAGTCTCTCCTCAGACGTGTCTTGCATCTTTACAGAACGTGTCTCAACCATCTTACAAGGTTAAACCAGTCAATAATAAGACAACTATAAATTTAGGTAGCACCTAGAATATCTCTTTATTTATCACATCAAAGTTTAAAGCATGTGGGGTATTTAGTGTATCAAAATACAAATGTTTTATAGTACATAATATTTTATAGTAATAATCTGTTTTATAAAATAAATAAATGTATAATTTAAATTTTAAATATATTAAAAATAATATTATAAATAATTTTAAAAAATACGCGCATTAATCATGATGCAACACTTCCCCCTCTCCAGAGGTCGTCACGTCCTCGTGAGTGACCTCATCAATTCTTTCAAAATAGGGTTTGAGTCTTGAAACATGGACAATCAATGGGTCTTGGCCAGAATTATCTTTCGGTTCAATTAAGTAATTTACGTTGGACAGCTTCTTTAATATTCGATATGGGCCAAAATATTTTCTCAATAGTTTTTCACATTTTCCGATTTTCCTGACTGGTGTCCAAACTGCCACTAAATGTCCTGGTTCATAGATTCTCTCGTTGTGTTTTTTGTCATAGTTTCTTTTCATTCTTTCCTGAGTCTTCTCTGTGTTGTTAATGACTACCTGTCTCGTCCTTGCTATTTTATCTAAGTAGTTTTCTATATATTCGTCGTAATCCTCCATGTTACTGTCCGTTGGTATATTCTCGTCGTCTAAGAGAGACATGGGTTCCCTCCCAAATAACAGGAAAAATGGAGAGTAGCCTGTGGTTTCTTGAATTGTGGTATTATACGCGTGGGTGATAAAAGGAAGGATTTCGTCCCAGTTCTTCTGATCCGTATTCACATACATGCTGATCATATTGATTAAAGTTCTATTTAGCCGTTCCGTTAGTCCGTTAGTCTGGGAGGTAGCTCGTTGTGAAGCAATGTTTAACTTTGCACATTTTCATAACCACCTTCATCAAATTGCTAGTGAATTGTGAACCTCTGTCGCTGATAAGAAATCTTGAAGCCCCGTGACGTAAAAATATATGTTCGATTAAAAATGTAGAGACTTCTTTCACTGTCGCTTCTGGTACTGCCTTTGTTTCAGCATACTTGGTATAATAATCCGTCAACACAATTATCCATTTCCTTCTTCTTTTGTTTATGGCAAGGGGCCAACAAAGTCAATTCCGATTCTTTCAAAAGGGTAGTTAGCTGGGGGAATAGGTTGTAGAAGTCCAGATGGCAACTGATTTGAACCTTTCCGACTTTGGCAAAGATGGCACGTCTTTACAAATTCGGAAACATCTTTCAGCATGGAAGGCCAATAGTATTTATTCTTCAATCGGTATGTGGTTCTGGCGACGCCCAGATGGCCATTCAGCATATGTTTGTGGTATTCACTCATGATTCCTTTCCTTCTTTTCTTTGGCACTACCAGCAACCATTCTCTACCTTCAGGATTTGGATTTTTCTTGTAGAGACACCCATTTTCTTCTTTAAAGTTCTGTGTAATTGAACGCTTGTTTCCACTAAGGTTCTCCTTAATATTCTCAATAAAATCATCCTTTTCGTCTATTATTTGATTCAAAAATAGTCTTTCGTAATCCTCGTCCCATTCGTTTTCTGGTAAGGGTCCTCTAGATAGACCATCAGCGTCCAGATGTTTTTTTCCCGATTTGTGTATAATTTCGAAATTATATTCCTGAATCTTCAGTGCCCATCGTGCTAATCGACCGGTCGGATCTTTTAAATTCTTAAGCCAGCATAGTGCGTGATGATCAGTGACGATTTTAAAGTGCCTTCCATATAAATAGGGCCGTAATTTTGATATCGACCACACTACAGCTAAACATTCCTTTTCGGTGGTTGAATAATTTTGCTCAGGTTTACTTAGGGTTCAGCTCAAATATGATATTACCTTCTCTTCGCCACCGATATTTTGAATTAGTGTTGCGCTTAAGCCTATGTTAGAGGCATCTGTGTGAATGCAGGTGGCTGCATTTGGATCAAAGTGACCTAAAATTGGCGGATTCATAAGAGCTTTTTTAAGGTTTTGGAACGCTTCTTCCTGTTTTCCTGTCCAGATAAATTGCACATTTTTTCTGATGAGACTGGTCAATGGGTCAGCGATTAATGAGAAATCTTTAATAAATTTTCTATAATATGAGCACATTCCTAGGAATGATTGCACTTCTTTGGCCTTCTTGGGCTGAGGAAAATCTCTAACGGCTTTGATATTATATTCGGCAGGTTTTATACCCTCTTGGTTGGTTATATGTCCAAGGATCTCAAGTTCCTCGAAAGCAAATCTGCATTTCTTGGCGTTCAGTTTTAAATTAGATTCGCTGAAGCATCTGAGGACAGCTTCAAGTCTTTTAATGTGGGTTGGAAAGTCCGAGCTGTATATAATCACATCGTCCAGGTAGCAAAGGCAAATCTGCCATCTCAGCTTTCCGAGGACATTGTCCATGTTCCTCTCAAAAGTAGCAGGGGCGTTGCATAGACCGAAGGGCATTACGTTGAATTCATATAACCCATGTGCAGTAGTGAAAGCCGTCTTATCTTTGTCTCTCTCTTCAATTTCGACTTGCCAATATCCCGATTTGAGATCTATTGCTGAGAAGTACTTGGATCCTTGGAGAGTATCCATTACATCATCAATTCTTGGGATTGGATAAACATCCTTCATTGTTACTTCATTTAATTTCCTGTAGTCCACACAAAATCTGTATTTGCCATCTCGTTTTTTGACAAATATAAAGGGAAAGGACCAGGGACTTGAAGATTGTCTAATTATTCCTTCTTCGAGCATCTCGTCTATTTGATCCTTTATGATGGTTCGTTCCTTAGCGCTTACCCGGTAAGGCTTGTGCTTTATCGGTTTTGCGTCTTCTGTATGAATCTGATGTTTTGCCAAATTGGTCCTACCTAACCTCGATGAGAACAAATCAGTATACTTGGCCAAAATTTGTTTAAACCTCTCTTGTTCTTTAAATGATAAATTTTTGTTTATTTGAAATTGTATTTCGTCATTTTCATTCTGCTTCTCTTTATTCTCTATAAAATTTACCTCTGCAGGAAGACTTCCATAAGCCAATGTTTGGGCTTTCATGATTTTTAAAGGTCGAGGATAAGGGTTCGTTATCCAGATATGGGTTTTCTTATCCGTGACAGTAAGCAAACTTCTTGCCAATCGAAGACCATTTGTTTGAGTAATTCTGTTGTTCTCTTCGATGACATATTCGCCATCCTCTGCTTCTATTGAGGCCCTAATCAATTTAATAGATAGTTTAGGTATAACGGTATCTGTAGTGCTCTTTATTTTTTTTTAGATCATAATTGCTTACGTCATGATAACTCATCAAATTATATTTTATTGTTTCTCGTTTACAATCAATTTTAGCATTCATTATTTTAAGGAAATCTCGTCCAAGAATAAGAGTTCGTAGATGCGCGTCCATTACTACAAATTCGTGGGATAATTCAGTGTCATCAATTTTTAAATCTAAAATAATGCTACCTACCATATCTAATTTTTTCACATCGGGTCCTGAACACGTTTTAGTGAGACTATTTATTTCACGGCCAGCAAAAAGTGCTGTTCTTAGGTCGACCACTGAAAGATCGGCGCCTGTATCAATCAAAGCTTTGCATAACCCTATCTTGTCCACATTAATATTAATTTGGTACCTAGGGTCCAACTTTCTAATTCCATTTATGGTCGGCTTGCTTCGATTGAAGGAATCAGGCGCGACACTTAGTTTAAATCTTCCAACACGGAATATCTATTCCGTGTAGGAATATTCGTTTGTGTGTCATTACAAACATCCGCATAGAGGCGAGGCCGTGTATAATCTTTCCTTTCGTCCATTTGAAGATTTTCTTGGCTTTTGTCTTGGGAAACTGAGGGGTCCTCTTCTACGATCCTCACAAACTTGACTCTGCAATACCGCGCTACGTGTCCTGGCTTGTTACACTTGAAACATATTGGTCTCCCGTCTTCTGTCCTATTCCTGTTTGAATCTGGACTCTTATTGTATGTTTTCCTTGGGTAGACCGGTTTTGGCTCAGGAATGGGAGTGTAAAATCGTCTAGGGGCAGATACCTGGGGCAGCGGCTTGTTCTGGTAGTACCTCGGAGCGGGGGCCTGGGGCTTTGGGGTGTTCTGGTAGTACCTCGGAGCGGGGGCCTGGGGCTTGGAGGTGTTCTGGTCTGGTCTTCTGAACGACGGAGCGTTCTTCCATTGCTCTTGATGATGGGAACGAGAAGAGGTGGTCCATTATATAGAGCCTTTGATTTTTCTATACGTTCTTGATAATTATTTTCAAACAAATCCATCTTTTCACACAATCTTAGGAGTTCGTTGGTATTCTTAGGAGGGTTTAAGTAGAGGGCAGAAGAGTATTCTTTCTTTAACCCTCCAATAACCCAATTTATTTTATTCTCTTCTTCCATTTGGGGGTCGACCTTGTTGCACAGAACCAGGATATCCTCTGCAAACCTGATTGCAGGTTCATTCCACTGCTGCATTCTGTTCAGCCTCATCTTCAATTCTTCTTTGTTGGCGTCTGAGCCAAAATCCTGAATTAGGCGGCTCTTGAAATGTTCCCAGCTGGTAAAGCTTATCTTGTGTAGGTCCAGCCAGGTTTTGGCGCTACCAATCATGTTCATGGCTGCATAGCGAGAAATAATATATTCTACCCAGTGGTACAGGAAGCCAATTTCTTCAAGGGACTCAATCCGTGGGCAATGGTCTTCTGTTCCATCATATTTGGGGATGTCTATGTTGGGGTTCAAAACAACTGGGTCGGCACTTGCATCTCTACCAATTGTTGCACTGGGCTGCGGTTTGGCAGATTCTTCAGTCTTGAGTCTCTCCTCAGACGTGTCTTGCATCTTTCCAGAACGTGTCTCAACCATCTTACAAGGTTAAACCAGTCAATAATAAGACAACTATAAATTTAGGTAGCACCTTGAATTTCTCTTTATTTATCACATCAAAGTTTAAAGCATGTGGGGTATTTAGTGTATCAAAATACAAATGTTTTATAGTACATAATATTTTATAGTAATAATCTGTTTTCTAAAAATAAATAAATATATAATTTAAATTTTAAATATATCACATATAATAAAGCGTCTGTTCGTTGAAGCCGAATAGGATTGGTCCATTCTGTGTCACGTGTTCAAGTTACGTAGTTAAGTGACGTGGCCGGCTGTAGGTCTGTTTGGTTTTTGTTTTCATCCTTTATTTTATTCTATTCTGACCTTATATGTCATTTTTTGCTTTCGGCAATTTATTCGGTGAATATTTGAGAATTAATATTTTTTAAATAATTTTATTTTTTTAATTTAACTTGATTATTTTATTTTTATAAACAATGTCTCCTAAAAGAGCCCTTTCTATTGTTGATGCCATCGAAGCAAAGCAACGTCGTATTGAACAGCAGCGACAAAGACGTTTAAATTCACCCGTAAGAGAACGGCATAATGAACAACAACGGCAATACCGAATGAATATGAGCGAAAATCAAAGAGCCCTTCAAAGGGAAAACAGTAGGCTGAGGATGCAAAGAATTCGACAGGGAGATAATCTACCTTTGCCAACAGGGACATGTTTCGAGGAAGATCAAATTCCCCTGCACCTTTGTGGCCAACTTGATCAAGTTTGCCCAAAATGTAGAGCAAAGTATTTCGAATTGGAACAAACGACATACAGTAAAACTTTTTCATAAATGCTGTTCCAAAGGAAAAGTCGAACTTGAACCGATTCAAACCTCTGAACTACTTGAAAGTTTAATGACTGGAAAGCATCAACTTTCAATGAACTTCATGGAAAACATCCGTTCCGTCAACAGTGCCCTAGCATTCGCTTCAATGGGAGCAAACCTTGCACCTCCTCCTGGATATGGGCCCTATTGTTTCCGAATCAACGGACAGATTTATCACCGCTCAGGTGCCTTGCATCCTGAAAATGATGATCATGTTGCAATGATGATCATGCAAATGCCATTATTTATGATGAAGCTACCATGGCACCAAAAGATGCTCTTAGATGCTTTAATAATCTCTTGAAAGAAATCATGCAAAATGAAAAACCACTTGGTGGTAAAACCATTGTCTTTGGAGGGGACTTCCGACAGACTTTGCCTGTTGTTCCACATGGAACTCAAGCTGCAATTGTAGATTCAAGTATTAAATTTCATCCTCTATGGAAAAAAATTAATATTTTGAAATTAGACAATAATATTAGGTCAATTGACCCAGAGTTTAGTGCCTGGCTTTTAAAGCTTGGAAATGGCGAGCTAACAAATGATCTTGGCTTAGACTCCGATACATTTGAAATACCATCTGAAATGGTTTGCAATGGCGATTTAGTCAAAGAAATTTATGGAGATAAATTGCTTCCTTCTGACTTTGAACAGTATACCGATAAGGCTATACTTTGTCCCAGTAATGTGGATGTTGATGATATCAACAACCGAGTTTTAGATATCCTTGAAGGTGGCTCCATAACATATTTCAGCTCAGACTCAATAGATGATGCGACACCTGAAGATAATGAGAGCTATCCACCGGTATTTCTCAACAGCCTTAACCCTTCGGGAATGCCACTTCATAAGCTGAAGCTATAAGTTGGAGCAATCATAATGCTTCTTCGAAACTTAAACACAAAGCGAGGTCTTTGTAACGGGACGAGATTAGTAGTAACTAAATTGTTACCTAATTTAATTAAATTTTATTGCCATCTATCGTTAAAGTCTTACAAAAATAAATTTACTGGCAATGCGTTTCTTTTAAATATCATCAAATATTATTTTTTTACAGACCTTACTGCAATGATATGAGTTATTGAATGAGAGGGCTTGGCTCATCAGTAGTGAACCCTCTCAGCGGTTTCGCCAAATTAATCTCTAGACCGCTCTACTATTGTATTGGACTGTTTTTGTTATATACCCTGCATTTTCTATGGAAGGCAGCTTAGGGGTGTTTAGTGAACTATGGACATAAGCTTATAGGTCTGTAGAGGTGCATACATATAATTTCAAGGTATTGCATCGAGCAAAGCTCTTCCGCAAAATATGCTTTCATAACCAATATATATTAGTAAATTAAATTTTATTGCCATCTATCGTTAAAGTTTTTCACAAAAAAAAATTACTGGCAATGCGTTTCTTTTAAATATCATCAAATATTATTTTTTACAGACCTTACTGCAATGATATGAGTTATTGAATGAGAGGGCTTGGCTCATCAGTAGTGAACCCTCTCAGCGGTTTCGCCAAATTAATCTCTAGACCGCTCTACTATTGTATTGGACTGTTTTTGTTATATCCCCCGCATTTTCTATGGAAGGCAGCTTAGGGGTGTTTAGTGAACTATGGACATAAGCTTATAGGTCTGTAGAGGTGCATACATTGTGTAAAACTTTAACGATAGATGGCAATAAAATTTAATTTACTAATATATATTGGTTATGAAAGCATATTTTGCGGAAGAGCTTTGCTCGATGCAATACCTTGAAATTATATGTATGCACCTCTACAGACCTATAAGCTTATGTCCATAGTTCACTGAACACCCCTAAGCTGCCTTCCATAGAAAATGCAGGGTATATAACAAGAACAGTCCAATACAATAGTAGAGCGGTCTAGAGATTAATTTGGCGAAACCGCTGAGAGGGTTCACTACTGATGAGCCAAGCCCTCTTATTCAATAACTCATATAATTGCAGTAAGGTCTGTAAAAATAATATTTGATGATATTTAAAAGAAACGCATTGCCAGTAAATTTATTTGTGTAAAACCTTAACGATAGATGGCAATAAAATTTAATTTACTAATATATATTGGTTATGAAAGCATATTTTGCGGAAGAGCTTTGCTCGATGCAATACCTTGAAATTATATGTATTCACCTCTACAGACCTATAAGCTTATGTCCATAGTTCACTAAACACCCCTAAGCTGCCTTCCATAGAAAATGCAGGGTATATAACAAAAACAGTCCAATACAATAGTAGAGCGGTCTAGAGATTAATTTGGCGAAACCGCTGAGAGGGTTCACTACTGATGAGCCAAGCCCTCTCATTCAATAACTCATATCATTGCAGTAAGGTCTGTAAAAATAATATTTGATGATATTTAAAAGAAACGCATTGCCAGTAAACCTAATTTAATTATTGCAAAAGTTCGGACTGGCACTGCAGTAGATCAATCTGTATTTATTCCGAGAATTTACTTGGCCCCAATACATTCTGAGATTCCTTTCATTCTCAGAAGGGGACAGTTCCCTGTAAAATTAGCCTTCGCTATGACAATAAATGAATCCCAAGGCCAAACCCTTGAAATGGTTGGCATCTATTTACCTGAACCAGTTTTTAGCCATGGTCAGTTATATGTTGCTTTTTCTAGGGTGAAAAGCTCTAAGTGTGTTAAAATAAAAATAATCCACGGAAGCAAGCAAGGAAGGCTTCTTGAAAATAGTTCAGCTTGCTTCACCAAAAATGTTGTTTACAAAGAAATGTATTCATTGTAAGTTCACCTCTTTTAAAGTAAAAATGTTAATTAAAAAAATATCAATAAAATGACCCGAAAGGTGAAATGTTGCAACGCTCGGAAGGGGATCGATCCCTGACGGACCATGAACGTTATTTTACCTCGAACGCTTCCGATTACATATTATTAAGTATCAAAAAGGAATGTGAGAAATAAAATTAGGAATCCACCTGCTCTAGCCGATCCCGTCCTTGGACGGGCTTTTCTACTAGTTAAAAATAATATTATAAATAATTTTAAAAATACACGCATTAATCATGATGCAACAATATATATATATATGATGTTATCTGGTAGCCTCTTGTAGAATCCTGTCGACTAAAAATGTGATGAGGTATCCAGTCGACTTATTCTATGGTGTGAGTCCCTGTCAACTCTCGCTATTCTGTGTTGACCGAGAGGAACAGTCAGGATGGGGAGTTTTCCAGTACCTCTCTGCACCTTGGGAGACCTTTAACAGTTCTCACAGAGTACAGGCAGTCGTGGTCGAGGCAGAGTGGAAAGCTTGGGAATGTCCACAAAAAACGAAGACACAGTTGCACTAAGAAAGTTCCGTGAACAGATAAAAGTTGAGCTAGGAGCGAAAGATGGAGATGGAAGAGTTCTTACTGGTCTACATGGTGGATGAGGTGGACCTGGGGTACAACCGACGAGGGCTCACGCAGATGGTGAAGTGACTGTCAAGTGACTGTAAAGTGACTGTCAAGTGACTATAAAGTGACTGTATTTATAGGTTAAGACGGGGGCCTTATATATATCTTTCCCGAGAAAGGGAGTATTGCATTTCAACAGATGTGCGAAGAGTGTGGATCGTCTGGTGAAATTCTAAACTGGCGCCGTCCTGACAGTTTCCAATCTATCTTTAGATGTTGTTTTGTGACTTCCATCTATCTGGAATTTAGACGTTTTTGACTTCTATCTCTTTAGCTCAACTCTTAATCTATTACAGAGTTTTATTTATTTATCTTCAGTTTGTACAAAGTACATTACATATGATGATATAAGGACATATGTCAATCATGCGTATAATCATTTATTATATAAACAACATGAAAATCTTGTTATAAGTTATAAACAATATGGGGTTGTTGATTTAAATTACCATATACAAATATATATATGTATATATATATATGTATTTATATATACAAATGTATATATAAATATATAATAATTAACTTTTTGATTTTTAACCAAGCTTTTAGGAGGCAGATAACAATTACTCCTTGTTGGTCTATTAGAAAATATAGGGTATTATAACGTATGTGACAGTTTTTTTTTTCAATTAGTTTTCAAATAAAAAATTGACTAAATATATTAAAAACAATACACGAGTCTATTCACATACAATTATCAAATAGAAAAGTTATTTATTTTGGGGCAATGTATCACCCAATTGCTACCCAATATTACTAGTGCCAGTTATTTGATCAAGGCATCCTTAAACATTTTAAGTTAAAATAGATAAAAATATAATTTATGCATTCTCTTTAGCTGATTCTTATTTAGTAAATTTTTAAGAGCCTTGTAAAGATAAATAATTTTTTTTTAATTAATGTGTATAACTAATAGATTGAGTATTTTTCATATTTTAAAAATTAATATTTTAACAATATAGAATGTTTGGGTAGGGGGAGTTATAAAAATGATTACTTCAACCTTTTTTAAATACTTTATTCCAACATTTCAGCAACCTGCTTTCATCCATATTAAGAAATTATATTTTGATGGAGCTTATTTGATGCCAAGTTTTGTATGGCATGATACATATTTAAAACATGTAGTATTTAAAACTTTGGAATACAATATTTAAAAAGGGGGGTTGAAGTAAATCCTTTTCAACTATATTATAGAGCCAATCTGCAAAATGTTATTTTCCATAGAAGGTTTACTTATTAAACCAACATGATAATTCAAAATACCAATTTTTGTGTTGAAAGAATCTACCATAACTTATCATCAATGACTAATCATGACTGGTAGCGGAACAACTTCCATCCAGCTGGTGTACCTGTCGATGCAGGTCAGACAGTAGATGTTACCATTCGATGGAGGTAAAGGACCAATTAGATCGATGTGGACAACACTAAATCTTTTATCCACTTCTTGATATTTGCCTATTTCTGATTTTGTGTGTATCGACACCTTGCACTTTTGGCAGTTGACACAAGCTTGAGCCCATTTCCTAATGTCTTTATTCATATTGGGCCATATAAATCTTGATGTTAATTGTTTAGTAGTGGCTTTAATGCCTGGGTGTGAGAGTTCATGGAAGTTCCTAAAAACCATCATTCGGAATTTAATTGGAATGAATGGTCTAATATTATTGTTAGACACCTCACACCACAACAATTTGCCTGATTGTAGTGGGCATTGCTTAAATTTTAGAGAGGTATTCTTTGATATCAGGTTTTGTAGTTCTGAATCACCAGTTTGTTCTTTGGCGATCTCTTCGTAGTCGATAGTTGTGATAGCATCAACTCTGGAAAGAGCATCGGCGACTATGTTGTCAGTACCTTTTATGTACTTGATATCAGTGAATTGGGAAATGTATTGTAGATGCCTTAATTGTATAGGAGAAGCTTTCTCATTTTTTTGTTTAAATGCGTAAATTAAAGGTTTGTGATCAGTTAAAATTGTAAATTCACGTGCCTCAAGCAGGTGCTTGAAGAATTTGATAGACAAATATATTGCGAGAAGCTCTCTATCATATGTACTATAATTGCATTGAGCAGGATTTAATTTTTCAGATAAAAATGCTATTGGTTTCCAATTATTATTGTCAAGCTGTTGGAGAACTGATCCAACTGCCCGATCTGAAGCATCTGTACAGAGTGAGATAGGCAGTTCAGTATCGGGGTAGGCTAACAGTGCTGTATTAGCTAGGGCTTGTTTGCATTTTTCAAACTGAACTTCAGCTTCTTCAGTCCATTTTATTTCGCTTCTATCCTTTTTCTTGGCACCCCTCAAGTATTCATGAAGGATTGCCTGAGTCTCTGCGGCATTGTTCAAAAAGGTACGATAAAAGTTTAGCATACCCAAAAATATGCGTAATTCATGAAATGTTTTTGGTTTCTTATATTCTAGAATAGCTTTAACCTTTGTTGGGAGTGGTTTCACACCGTGAGAGGTAATTAGGTATCCTAGAAAATCAATTTCCTGTACTAGGAATTTAGATTTAGAAAGATTGATTCTTAATCCATAGGAATTTAGTCTGCTGAATAAGGTTTCAAGGTGGCTATAATGCTCTTCTTCCGTTTTAGAGGCTACCAGAATATCATCTAAGTAGAAAAATGCAAAGTCCAAGTTTCTTAAGACTTCATGCATGAATCTCTGAAAGGTAGCAGTAGCATTTCTAAGACCGAAACTCATTACATTAAATTCGAATAACCCAAAAAGAGTAATGATTGCAGTCTTTGGTTTATCCTCTTCAGCAATTGGAATCTGATAGAATGCCTTGCATAGGTCTATTTTTGAGTACACACGAGTTCCTTTTAAGATGTGGTGGAAATCGTCCAGTCTAGGGATTGGATAACGATCTGGAAGTGTAACTGCATTGAGTCTTCTATAATCACCACAAGGTCTTAGTGACTCGTCCTTTTTTTGAAACTAAATGTAGTGGACTCGCCCAAGGAGAATTTGAGGGTCTAATTATTCCATTATTCAACATATATTGAAATTCTGCCTTAGCAAGAGTTAATCTCTGTGAATCTAGACGACGGGCTTTTGAGTGAATTGGCTGACCTCTTGTAGGAATATAATGCTTAACGCTATGTTTTGCTTCTACAAAATCTGATGGTGGCCTACATAGGTTAGGATATTTGGTTAGGATAGCGCTGACCTTGGATGATGAGTTTAGAGTGCTAATATTTCCCATGTCTGAGATTGACTGAATGACGCCTCTTATGGAAAGATTAGTTATTCCATCAATTAGGCGTTTATTTTTTATATCAATAATCAATCCAAAGTTGTTCAGAAAGTCTGCTCCTATTATTGCTCTGTTGGTATTGGCGATTACAAAAGGCCATTGAAATCGAAGTCCGATATCCAAATTTCTAACCTTTGTTCCATAGGTAACAATTTCTGTACCATTTGGCTGCATATAATTTATAATCAGAGCTAGGCATCCTATTTTTATCCTTTGGAGGTATTATAGATATATCAGCACCACTGTCCACCAAAAAGCGCAATCCCGTGTTTTTGTCCGTCACAAATAATCGGAGATTGCGACAATCCTGAATGCCGGCAGAAGAGCTTGTCGCTATTCTGTCCGCCGGTTGGAGTTTTCCGACTCTTTCCAACTGCACGGAGGCCTGCATTTATTTTGCAAGCAATTAGATCCAAAGCGAAAATGGCAATAGCAATATCTTCCTCTTTGATCGAAGGATCTTTGAGAATTACTTCTCGGTCTTGACTGAGTCCTATTTTTGGATCAAGATCTAGATCTATCCAGTCTCAATTCGGACACTTGCCGTTCAAGATCTTCCAATTTGGCGATCAAGCGATCTGTTGATGAAGAAGGCACTTCCGCATCATATATTTCTTTGGAAGAGTTTATTCCATTTATTTTATCGGCCATTATGGCCAATTTGCTAATGTCCCCATCGCTTACAATAAGTATATTCTTTATGGATGTGGGCAGTTTATCGAGCCATAAAGTTTTTATTAAATTGTCAGAGATATCTGGGGTAGCGAGGGATCTGAGCTTTTGTAGTAACTGGCTCGGCTTCATGTCTCCGAGCTCTATACCAGAAATTAACTTTTTAATTCTCAACCCTTCACTTTCTCTGAACAATTCAAGTAGTCGTGATTTACATTCAGAGTATTGTTGTCGCTTTTACTATTAATTATGTCCCAAATGTTTTCTATATATTTAGGTTCTAATTGGGAGATCAAATAATTAAATTTAGTGTCTTCCTGAATAATTCCACCTATTTTTAACTGTGCTTCTACCTGGAAGAACCATATTTCAGGTTTTTCAACCCAGAAAGGCGGTATTTTAACACTAACTTTGCATATTTCTGAGGTATCGCTAGGCTTATTTTCTGTTTCCATTTTACGTAAATTTAAATTCGACACAACAGCTTAGAGATAAAGTTAAAAATAAAAATATTGAGATAAAATAATAAGGAAGATAATATAAAACTTATCTTAGTCTTGAGATGATATCCCGATATCCTGGATGATGCTTCTTTTCAAGCTTGAATCACTTTTTGCATTTCTTTATCTCTTGAAATCTTCGTATGCTTTTTCTTTTCAATCACGTCCGGCTCACCAATGTGGTGTGTCGATTTATCAGTCCAGCGATGGCT